>VMDO01004204.1:0-129100 GCA_007922755.1 Pedetes capensis
AGGACATCATGTTTGGAAGAGTGGCAGGTCAACGGAAAAGAGGAAAACCCTCCACCAGATGGATTAACACAGTGTCTGCAACAATGGGCTTAAACATAAATAAGATGGTTTGCCTGGCACAGAATCGGCAAGTGTTTCAATCTGCTGTACATAGGGTCGCTATGAGTTGGACTCGACTCGACGGCACCTAACAACAACATCCTCATTGCAATAGAAGCTGGACTCCTATCCTTTTTCTACGGATAGACTCAGGGCTGCTTTCTTTAGGGGCTTTCTGAACAACCTTGATATCTGAATTGCCTTCATTTCAGAGCAGAGCTGAGGGCTTTGCTGTTCTTGGTAATAAATGTGGCTTCAAACAAGGAACTGACCCTCTGCTGGGGGGTCACTCTGGCTCCTACTGGCCCTTTTGTCACCTTTAACCTACTCCTTCCTGTGTACCATCTCTTTCGACATGAGCATGTGATTCCTGTAGAATAAACTGAGAGTAGCCACCTTGGGGAAAGAAGGGTTCCAAAGGCCCCTGGTTAGGAGGTCACAGAAAACTTTGGAGTCACCTGTGGGCTGCATCCTTTTTTCACTAGCCTGTGGGGCATCCCACGTTCCTTCAAATATACAACTATAAACACAAACTACCTTTCCAAGGAGCAGTTTGCTATCAGGCTGTCCACAGTACATTCTAGAATTAGGTTTGAGGCCACTCCCTTTAACTTGCTTCACCTTCCAGAGATGAAAGGGTGGATCTGAAGGTCACTTCTAATGATTCAAGGCCCTTTAGTAACAGTCACTCAAATTGCTCACTTCTTTATCGCAGTTACCTCAAAGCCTGGTTTGAGTCTGACATGGCTCCCATAAAAGTAATACTGGCATAAAAAAAAAATTGGCTGCAAACTGAGCTGTTTTCAAAAGCAAAATCTGATTGAAATTTCTAAAAGAGTACTTCCTTCTTTTCCTTTTGTGGCTCATTATCATCTTCTGAATTTTTTTCCTCCCCCCTCCTTTCTATTTCCAATGAACTAGAAGTATTTCACCCTGCCTTGCCAAATGATTTTTATCTCAGTAGCAAAAGAACTTGCTATTTCCTGAAAATCTATGCCCCCCGCCCCTATGGCCTCCTTCTGAAAATACATTTTGTGCTGGGAATCAAAGTCAGGTAACTTGATAAGGAGTTCATGAAAGCAAATGAATTCTGTCTGCATTTAAAAGAGGGGCAAGTTGGCCTTCCAGTTAGCTCATCTGCTTCCCTGGACATGGGACTTTCCTGGTGTAACACTGTTGGAAAAATCTAGGTATGTGAAGGAAATAAACAAGGGCATACTAGCTTCCCACTGGAGTAAGGTGATTATGTATGTGTGAATTATTCAGGTAATTTGGGGAGGCTGAGTGGGAGAGATTTCATTCCAACACATCTGGCTAATTGCATGTAAATTGTCATTTTGACCTTCTGTTAGGTGGAAAATTTGCATTAAATGCCAGGATCGGGGATGGGAATTTCAAATAGCATTTGTGTGACAGCTGCAAAAACAGTATTTTAATCATCCTAGGTCTCTCCTTCTGGAATGGGCTTGGTTAGCCGAAAAAGAGGGACCCGACCTTTCCTTCCTGCTCCTCTTTCTAAGCCTTTGTGCTTGCAAAGATGGAAACTGCTCACTCCATATTCTTCCTGGCCTTGGAGGAAGACTTCCCAGTTTGAGGAAATATATACCTTTCAAAGTTGATAGCCTTTGGAGACCCTTGTAGAACCACTGAGTAATGTTACTTTAAAAATGACAAATACCAGTAGATAGTACAGGGCAACTGAGGCTATCCTTCTGTGTCCAGTCACATCAGCTCATGTAGCTATACGTCTCAGAGACAGAAGAGTCCTGCCAGGGCTCTGGATGGATCTGTGGTGTGGTGTGGTGTGTGGGGAGAAGCAAGGCTTGAAGGTCAAGGCTTGCCAATGTCATTGCTGGAAGGCTTGTTCTTATTGTTGGTTCCCAAAGAATATCAAATCTTAACATAGACTGGACCAGAGGTTAATAGCGGGTAGCATCTCAGGAACCTATGTGACTTCCTCCGGCCAAAAATAACTAGATAAATGTCAAGACATACTTTTCTTCTATTCTGATTTTCTGTTAAAAGATCTTTCTGACTGGTGGAGCAAGGATGATGTTATAGGAATTGGAAGGTGCAGGGAGAAGGTGGAGATATGTCTGATGCCACTGGATCTCTAACTGAGTGCATTTCTCTCTTCCCTTCTCCCTTCTCCTTGTTGGAGAAGGGAAGCCATGTCTTTCCTTTTTCTTTTCTTTTTTATTTCTTCTTTTTTGTTTTTCCCCCAGTACTGAGGAGTTGAACCCAGGGTCTCATGCATGTTTGCAAGTGCTCTAGCATGGAGCTGCACCTCCGTCCTGCTTTTTACTTTTGATTTTGAGACAAGGTCTCACTGAGTAATTCTGGCTGCCTCTAGTATTGACCTTGAAATCTTCCTGCCTCTACCGCCTGGGATTACAGGTGTATGCCATGGTGCCAGGCTCAGCCATGCCTTTTATTTACTTGTTGTGGGCCTCTTGGCTCTATTAACTTTCTTCTCAGGTTCCATGCTTCATTCTGGTGCTCAAAGAATCACCCGTTCTCCCAAGACAACTGAGCATCCTCCTCATTCTTCATGAATGAGAATCATTTGGCTGGTAAACAAAGATTCAGAAGCAAAGCTAGGTTATGGATTTTCTTTGATTCCTAGGACATTTGTACAGGGGCTAATTGTGTTTTAACATGTAGTGTTTCCATATACGTAGAGTGTAACTTCTCACTGGTCAACATTTAGGGCTTTCAGAAACATTCACCAGAAATCAGCTGGAGTGAATATCAGCAAAGGGAGAGAACTTATCATCAGAGTATAATAGGATCGCTCAGAATCCCAGACCAGAGTCTAGCGGTGCTTAAGAATTGTGGAAGCAAGCCTCTGTGGCTCATGAATGTGCTTCCTTCCCAATGCATTGGTTCTTTCTCTCTCTCTTCCTCCCTCTCCTTCTCCCCCACCCCTCTCTCTCATTGATAAAGTCCTCTCCCCCACATACCTACTCCTTGGGATTTAGCCCTGAGATAAGTATACAGCAAGTCCTCAGGAAGTGATGTTAACTTAGGGTGTAGGACTTCAGAAGCTGGTGCCACAGTAAAACCAAAAGACAGGATGATGTGCCTTTCTATAAATATCCTTTACAACAAGGTAAGTAGCTTAGTGAGTTTTCTTCAATATTGCATTCTCAGTGATCCTTTTCTCTTTAAAACTGAGCAGATAGCAAGTTTACTTTAATGATTTCAGTTTATCTGTTATTAAAATTTGGCAAATGGATTTGTGCTTGTCTGCGTGTAGACGTCCTTGTTGTCCTTGAGGGATTTTCTTAATCTTAGCTAGAGATTGAAGAGCCCTCATAGACTGATATTCAAATCTAGGCCAAAGATTAAATCTAGCTGGAAATCCTTGCAGTGGCCATTTCACAGCCAATGTCTTCTGGGGATGCTTTCCAGGTTATTTTGCTTCTTTATGGATCTCATTCCAAAGAGCGGAGGGAGCGAATTCAGCTTTGTCATTGCCGGCAAGATTTTGTCTAAACAATTCCACTTCTTTACTAGGTTCCCTCCATGTGCTGGGCAGCAGTCTATAAGTTTCTCCAACAGAAACCACGGGAGTTTTCCATGACCTTAGGACGTTCTGATGAGGTGATCTGGAATAGGGATGGCTTTGTAGTCTGGTCCTGAGACCCAGCAGATCGCAACAGCAATTTACCTCGGGATTCTAGACTTGGGGGTGTTTGGCTCTTGGTTGAAAATGACCGACAGGGGAACCCAGAAGACCAAAGGGAGGAGACTAGCAATGCCAATGGAATTCAGATGGGTGGGGAGGGGTAAGATTCTGGCATCCTCCAAACACAGCTCCCATCAAGTAACTGGGCATCTGCCCATCTCGAGTTCCTGGATTCCATTTTCAACATGCAGGCTGAGTCACTCCACCTTCTTCTGAGAGCTTTTCAATGTGCCTTCCAGGATTATAAATTGTTTGCTTTGGTAAAGTAGACTTGAGCTTGTTGGTACCAAGGTTCCTAAATGTTGGCACAAGGCCATGAGATCTTGGGGAAAAATTCAGTGCCAATTACTGAAGCATCTATGTAGGTAACCTAAACCAAACTTGTCCCAACTGTCTGGATATCCTTGGTGATTTATTTTTCTCTGAGTCATCAATGAGTCCGACAGCCAGAACTGTCTATTGATGATGTGACTTAGGCCATAAATGATCTGGGTAAGTGCTCCTATTCCTTTTATGGGTACTAATACAACATAATTTTTTGTGGCCTATTTATTAAATGCATTGTCTTTGAATTCCAGCCAGCTTTTATGATAAATGAGGATGAAAAGCAATGATACAGAAAGATTAGGATAAAACATTAGAGGTTTGAACTCACTTTTCTGATTCACTACTCACCAATGGTATGAACCTAACAAAGCCATCCAACTTCTCTGAAGGTCAAAGCTGTTTGATATGGCCCAGAGCCATGGTGCACACTTGTGATCCCAGCCTCTTGGGAGGCTGAGGCAGGAGAATCATAGGTTCCAGGCCAAAGGCAGCCTGCATAATTTAGTGAAACCCTGTCTCAAGATAAAAACAAAAAATTAAGTAGGGGCAGGGGGTGCAGCTCAGTGATAGAGCATTTGCCTAGCATGTGTGAGTTCCCAGGTTCAAGAACTCTGGTACTGCAAGGAAAAAAACAAAAAAGATACCCAATAGGAATTGGAGTGACATGGTATGACTGGATATGTAGGAAAACCAATGGGAGGTGCCACTGACTTCTGTTCCTTCTATGTCACCCATGTGTAGTTCTTTTAATAGCGTTTTATTCAAAAGTGTTAACTATCTCTAGCCATGATATCAAGGGAAGGAGCTGTTAATTCTAACAGGCAATTATATTAATTCTAGCAGGCAATTATAAATACAGGTGGACTAGAGATAGGATTCACGGTTGCCATGTCCTAGCTATCTGTTTCTCCCCCATGCTCATCCCCTTTCCAGGCCATTCTGGCTCTCCCCTGAGATTTATTCATTTTATTAATAAAGCTTTTTTTCTCAGGAGTCTTGGGTGGCTGCCTGTATTTGTTTTCTGATGCTACTGTTGCAAATTATCATCAACCTAGTGATTTAAAACATTAATTTATTATCTCATGGTTTCTGTAGGTAAAAGTCCAACATGGTTCTCACCAGGCTAATGTCAAGGTGTTGGCATGGCTATGTTTTTTTCTGGTGGCCCTGGGGAAGAATCAGTTCTCAAATTCAGATTGAGATGTTCAGCTTCTTATTGTGGTGGGATGGAGGCCCCTGTTCCCTTGCTAGCTCTCAGCCAGTCACCTGCATTCCTGGGCACATGCCTCCCTTGCTCCTTCTCCAAAGCAAGCAGGTCAAGTCATAATTTACATTTTGACCTTGACTTTGGCTTCCTTGCTTGCTCTTCTGCCACTTTCCTCTTCTTCTAAGGGCTCAGGTGATGGTATTGAGCCCACCTGGCTAATACAGACTATGCTCCTTATTTTAATGTCAGCTAGTTAGTACCTTTAATTACACCTGCCAAAACCCTTCTCAGAAGTATGTAGATTAGAGTTTGATGGAATAATCAAGGGATGAGATTCTTGAAGGTAAGAGAAAACATCTTTACAATTCTTTGTATGGCATCATCCTACAGGGTAACGTAAGAAGCTATTATCAGTCATTAATACCTTTGTGAAATTAGCCTAATGGGTGGATTTCCAGTATCAATTCCAGCTATAAGGAAGAGGATGATTTTAAAAAATCCTTCATAGAATATTACATGGGAGATTACTTCTATGTTTGGGATTAGGGGTTAGAAAATTTTGGCAGAGAGCCCATGAAGGCATTGGAGATCTAGGCCAGATGGTGTAGAGGGAGAAAGGATCTCTGTTGGAAAAACAAAACAAACCAAAACAACCCCAAAAAAACAGTAGAAAGATTTTTCCAAAGAGAGAAATCACCACTTACCTAAATTAACACCGATACGTTTGATGTTGAGAAGTACCTCCTGATTTATAAATAATACAGTACTTGGAAAAATTTGCATGAGCTGCATAATGGAAAAAAATCCTTTTCTTCTCTTCTTTCTTCTCCTTAGTTTTTAAAAATTGAATCCAATTTCCACTTAGGCATAGTCATATAAAATGAACTGCACAGTACTACAGAAGTAGTTTTATAGATATAGATGTGTAATATACCTTCAAGAAATAAGAATTTCTTGCCTTCTCTGACATACAATAATATATGGTGTGTGTGCATTTGTGTGTATGTTTGTGTGTATACATATTATTGTTGTATGGGCCATTGAGTATATGTCTGACCCATAGCTACCTTACATACAACCGGTGAAACACTATTGTTAGAGCTTCTTTGCTATTCATAGGGTTTTTAATGACTGATTGTTTTTTGGGAGTGTGTTGCCGGGTCCTTCTCCAAAGCCTATAGCACCTGGTGTTCCCTTGCAGTCTCCTATCCAAGTACTAACCAGGCTGACCCTGCCTAGCTTCTGAGATCTGATGGGATCAGACACCACAGTGGTAGGGCTGCAGGTTTGTATACATATATATATACACATATACTATTTGGGGGATTGGTCCCAGCACCCCTTGAAGATATAAAAGTCCACAGATGCCCAAGTCCATTATATAAAATAGTATAGTAATTGCATATAACCTACACACGTCCTTCTATGTCTTTTACATCACTTCCAGATTAATTATAATACCTAATACAATGTAAATACTATGTAAGTAGTTGTATTGTTTAGAGAATCACAGCAAGAAAAATGTCTTTACATGTTTAGTACAAACAGAATTATTTCCCAAATATTTTTCATCCTTGATTGAATTGATGGATATGGAACCCATGGATTGAAGAGCTGACTCTATACATACAGATACAGGTATAGATGGATAGGGCCAAATGAAGACATTGATATAATATCTTTTACCTCTTTCTTATCATTACATTGACATAAATATGAGACTTTGCATTCTTGAACAAAAGCAATTGCATAAGAAAACGATTATTACAGATTTTGTTTTCACCCAGATTCTATTGTTACATGATTCCTTTTTCAAAATCTCTCATCCAAATATCGACACAGAATTATTTCCCATTTATGGGTCCTTTCCAGGGCAAGGGGAAATGGATTCCTTTGCATGTTCATTTTGTGGTCATCAGGGTTTCCGGTCCATGGTCTTTCTGTGAAGTCCCTTTGGGCCCAGCTTGGCCCATGCTTGCAGGAATAACTGGAAGACAGCCTTGCTTTTGATAACGCATATCATTTCATTAGGTCCAACACAATCTTAGAGTCCCACCCACCCTCGGTACCTGGGACTTTTCGGATTATACATGAGTCTGTGTCAAGTTGACCATTGTCCGGTGCTCAGGCCCTTGACTGGAAGAAATAGGGCTGAGGGAGAAAAGGAATCATATCCTGTCAATAAGCGCTGAAAATATTTAGTGTGGCAAGCTCTGTGTTTTCTTTCTCAAGGAAAGCTGATTAATATTCAGTGGTTGAAGGTTAATACCCCATTCATTTTATTCACTTTACATCCTGCACACAGCAGTGACTGTTCCAATTTCGGCTCCTAATTCATACAAGTCTGGTTCCAATCAGGAGATTAGTAACTTACTGCCTAAGCAGAAACAAATCACACAATTGCTCAGCTTATCTTTCCACCCCTGGGTTTGAAATGGACTCATTCATGGGTAGATGTGGATGCAGCATACAGACCTGCAAAGCCTAGTCAATGGGGCTATAGCCAGGAACTTTTGTTTGCTGACACAGCATGTGAAAGAGGTAGATAAACGGAAATGACACGAAAAGATCATTGTCCAAAGATATTCATATGTGCCAAGGTCTTTAACTTTGCTCAGGAAGGGTATCTCAGTGAAGTTTCCTATATTACAGATATTCTTATGTAGAAGTGTATCTTAAGTATATTAAGATAAGTCATGATTTAAAAGCTCCTTCTCCTTGTACAGAATTTTATAAGTTGACAACCCAAACACAGTCTATTTGGCTACAAAATCATTTTTATGTTCCACAGGTTTTCACTCACTTTTATTTTGAGGAGGTGAAATTGCTGCAGGATGCCCTGGAGAGGAATGATCATAAAGGTTTTTCTGATATGTAAGTAAAGCTTCAAAACAGGTCACCAAAGTAGGGAGGGGATTCACATTTCCTGAGTATCTTTTGAAATTGTACCTCATCTGTCTGGAAAGGATTAAGAACCGACCTGCAGACTCGTCCACTAGGTCTGTGATTTAGTCACTGTAGGAAAGGAAAGTTGAGGTGAGAGTGTGCACTCAGGATAGGAGAGGAGGCACACCCAGAAGTGTACATTTGTAGGTGATGGCGCACTGTGGTTGACTTAAAAAATTTATCATCATTAGTGATTTGATTGGCCATCAGATGGTGAGAATAATTGACTCTAGGTGTTTATCATTTTTTATTGTGTTTATTTCATGTATGTTCAATGTGTTTGCTGTGCTTCTTAAAAAATGGACATAATGGGGCTAAGAGGAAAGTCTGAGTATTTCTCACCACCAATGCTTCCTTTGGAGGTATTGATTTTGATTTTGATTTCTTTTCCAGAGGGTATTTCCCAAAGCCTTGGAGGGGTGAGGATGACTGAGAAGCTATGCTAGCCCATGTAAAGGTCTGAAATCCTTCCATCACCTGGATACCTTTAGGTTGTCATCCTTCTTTCCTTTCCCCTTTGTTGAATTGTGGAAAAAGGCAAAGTATAGGATTTGGAGCTAAAAATAAATAATGAACAAACAAACAAATCCACCACTAAAAACAAACCACCCAGCCTCTCTTAGAATTGTGTCTCTTCCACTTATGCCAACATAACCTTGATTTCTTTAAGCCTTTAATCTAGGTTGAAGATGAAATAATGCAATGTATAAAAAGGACAATTGGCATATCCCAAACCTCCAGCTGTGGCAATTTATCAGAGGGGCTCATTGTGAGGACTGTGTGATTTATATCATGAACATATTTGGAAATCTATACATTGCTGAGCAAATTATGCCTTATTATTATTTCTTTGTGCCTGTGCCTACCTATTCTGTAACTGGCCTCCAGCCTCAGCCAGCTCCCTGCTATATTCCCTTTGGATTGCATGAAACATGATCTTTTTAAATTTTAGCTAAGTCTTAAACATCTTCTAGCTGCTAAAGGCCTGGGTCAGCAAAATCTAGATGAAAAGGGGAAATTTCTATCAGTAAGAATTGCACCTCTATTAAAATTCATGCCTGCAGCTGTAACACTGTGGCATCGGACGCAATCCCGCCAGCTCTCTGAAGCTAAACAGGTTAGTTACTTGGATGGGAGACCGCCTAAGAACACCAGGTGCTGTAGGCTTAGGAGAGGGACTTGGTAACCCTCTCCCAAAAATCAATCTGCCATGGAAAACCCTATGAACAGCAGAGAAGCACTGACAATAGTGTTTCCCCTGTTTTACAGAGGGTTGCTATGAGTTGGATACCGACTCGATGGTACCTAACAACAACAACAACAATTAAAATTCATTAACTTCCCTGTCAAAAAGTGCTTAAGGATCTATCGGCCAAGGTCTCAGATCTATGCTCCTGAAAGCCTCATTTTATTTGTGGGTGCTATTCCCACTCACTGGGGTAAGTCCTAGGAGTCTTAACTGGGAATTTCCTAGCCACTTTGTGACCCACATAGGCCGTAGTTTTTAAATCATGGTGGCACATGCATATCATGAATTTATCACCATAACCATTTGTAAATGCAATGTTTAGTGGCATTAAGTACCTTTGCGCTAGTGTGGGACCATCACTGCCATCCCTCACCAGAACTTTTCATCCTGCAAAATGGAAACTCTGTCCCCAGCAAACATTATTTTCTCTTTCCCCTTCCCCAGGCTCTGGCCACATCCATTCTACTTTCTGTCTCTGTGAATTTCACCTCCCCAAGTGCCTGGAGGTAAGTGGCATTGTACACTATTTCCTTTGTGCCTGGCTCATTCCACGTAGCATCACATCCTGGGGTATGCATGCTCCATTTTGGTGTGAGAAGGGAGCAGCTGCTGGGGTTCTCAGAGGCATTTGGAAGGTATGGAGGAGCCAATCTGTTAGGAGTGTCCAAGAGGACTCTGGGCACTGACAGCAATCCAAGGTACAATGGCAATATTAGCCTCACTCAGAATCGGGGATACTAACCCACACACAGCAGCTGCCAGGCTTTCCAGGAGCTCTGAAATGGATTCTAAGAGTCCAGGACTCCCTGAAAAAAATAAAATGCAGGCCCTCCACTCTTAGGAGATCATCACTTTGTGGACACAAGGAGATTCATGTTGTGAGGTGCTGTGATGGGGTTTCTCATTGCAGAACCAGCCTTACTATTTAATGCTCTCTCTCTTCTTATTTTACAGATGCCACCAGCAGGGATTCTTTGGCTTGTGGATGTGCCATTTGCTCTTCCTGCCTTTGGGTGACTGTACAAACTTAAGGGGGAAAAAAAAAGAAAAAGAAAAAGAAAAAGAAAAAGCAGCCTGAGCTGCAGTGCAGCTCCATACAGGGTGTCTAGCCAAAATGCAAAGTTCCACCGCAGCGCATAAGCAGACACTGTTTTTCAAATGAGGGAACAGAGTGCGGTGCCTTTCAGCACCTTTTCCGGCACTTCTTTAAAAGATGATTTAAATTGGAGGCAATGGCACTGAATGCTGAACATCTGACACTCAGGCCAGACTTAATGAATCATGGACTTGACCAACATCACTCTTCTCCCGCCACTGCACTTGGCATCCATGGTGGCATTCCCTCCCCCTCCTCCCCACCCCAAAATTTGTTCTGCAGACCATTTGCTTGTTAACAGTGTCCTGGGCAAATCTTCATATTCATGGCAGGGAGAACTGGCTCAGCAAAGCCTGCAGATCCAAGTTCTTCTTAGTCTCTTTTCTCCCCAGATCTGAATTCCTAAAGGAAAAAACAGCAGCCTTCCTTAGAGATCAGACTTAGAACCACCTTCCGTCTCCCCCAGCCCAACCTGCTGCAGAATTTGTTAACCCACAGAACCAAATGTTCCCAACCCCACCAAGTTCTAGCATCGTCATGACTGATTTGAGTCCAAAGAACAAAAATGTGAGTGATGTTGTGGGTAGAAAAATACTAGTGCTGGAGAAAAGACACCAATTCTAAGTGTTGAGCGGAAATAGTCATTATCTTTGGTGTCATAAATTGTACCTCTTTTGGTGAAGGATGGCACCTAGCCCATAGCTTGCCTGGGAAGTGTGAAGCGCACAGGCAGAATGGACTAAGATGGCCCAGTTTTTGTGAGGTCTCCACATGAGGGTCTCACCCGCCTTTCAGACAGATCACTGATTGTTATTCTGCGGGCACCCAGTTCCACTGGTGGGGAGGAGGTGGGGCTCTTCCTTCTGTGGCTTCAACGTATGCAAACAATTTAACTTTCCAATCCAATCCTTAATGTAAATGTTTAATATAAACCTGATGTTAACATGATGTACATGAATTTACCGGCAGCCAAAGCTGGTATTTACATTATACTGAAAATCAGATGTTCTTTGCAGCCAGAGCTGGGAAAACCCTTAAAGATGGCAAGTTTTACCCTCTCTGTGACAGGTGCATCCCAAAGTGCGCATGCCCAATGCATCACTGGGGACCCGTCACTCACAGATGTGGGTTCCGGTCTGTATGTTAAAAGGTGCTGTGGCTTACAGTTGTAATTTAGCTGATGTCAAAAGAGTGTGACAGACAGAAAGTATACAGTCTCAGCTGTGATGGGACACTTGACTGAAGGTTGCTATATGAAGGCCAAATTCATATCTAGACCAGCAGCTGGCAGGTCTTTGGGATTAGTCGGGCCCATGGCCTGTTTTGTATGGCCACAAACTAAGAATGACTTTTGTATTTCTAAATAACTGGGGGAAAAAGAATATTTTTATGGCATATAAAAATTACATGAAATTCAGAATTCAGCTCCCATAAATTGTCATCGGAATCCAGCTATGCTCTGTGATTTATGTACTTTTGTGCTACAGTGTCACAGTTTAATCATTTTGACTGTGACCATAGGGCCCAGAAGGACTATAATATTTATTATCTGGCTTTTTACAGAAAAAGTTTCCCAACCTGTGCTTTACACAGCCTGCATAGACTACTACCAGTGATGATGATGTTGATAACAGTAACTAGCAACTACTGATTGATTTTTTATACCAAGTATATGTGTATTGACTACACCATCTGCATTTGGCATGCTGTATATTAATTTTTACTTTAAAATTATATTTGCTAAGCGTTTATGGCACTTTTGCCTGCCTTTGTCCACTTTAGACTGTTCCACATGCTAATGGTTATGTGGAAGAGAATTAAAAAATAATTTCAGATTTTACCATATTCTCAGATGTTTTATCCTTTATAAATTAGATAAGTATTACACAAAACTGGTCATCAGTATTATGAAAGGAATTTAAAAGATGCCTAAGTGTAAAAACAACAACAACAACAAAACAAAAACAAAAACAAATTCTGGAGATAGAATCTAGAACTTTTGTGTATTTGGTTTTTGTCTTTAATTTCCACCAGTGATGCTAATGATCAGTTTGATTTGGGGACAACTTGTTGTTATTGTTGTTAGCTGCCATTCAGTCTGGTCCTATTTATAGTGACCCTAAGTACAACAAAATGAAACACTACCTGACACTGTGCCATGCACATGATCATTTTAAGTTAGAACCCATTGTTGCAGTCACTATGTTTCTTCTCATTTTGAGTTGTACCACACCAGCAAAAGGAAGTCCTGGGGGCTTTATTACATTACAGTCATTAAGGTTGGCCCTTCTTTGAGGAGGCAACTCTTCCCCAGTTCTTCCAGCCTGGGGGGCTCATTTTCCAGCAATTTATTTGCCAGTGGTTATTTGCTATTCATAGGGCTTTCAATGGCTAATTGTTTCAGGAGTAGGCTACCAGATCCTTCTCCCTGGTCTGTTTTAGTGTGAAAGTTCAGCTGAAACCTGTCCACTCTGGGTGGCCCTGCTGGTATCAGGAATACTAATGGCATAACACTCAGCATCACAGCAACATGTAAGCCCCCACAGCATGACAAGCTGACAGACTGAGTGGCCATGAAAATTATTCTATTTTCAGAGAAATATGGTCTGTATTGCAGATACCCCTCAACCTGGAAACTTTTTTAGAGTCAAGCTGATTTCCATGTCTTTTTCATCTTTAGTGTTCGGGTGGAGTTAAGGTATAGGTCAGCTGGTAGAGTGCTGCTCCACACTTTCTGAGGACCCAAGTTCCATCCCCAGCACCACAGCAATGGTAGAAGGATGTGGCAGTCCACTCCCGAAAACAATCCCCAACCAATCAGCCATTGAAAACCCTGTGAGGATCACTATGAGTCAGACCTGACCTGACAGCACCTAACAACAACAAAAAATAATAATCTTCCAATGCCTGAAACTCACCCTACCCTTAGTCAGGATAGCAAGGCAGAGCTTTTCACATGGTGGATGTTCAAATCTAGTTACTTGACCAATTAGATAGCATGGTTCCTGATGACATGTACTGACTTCCTTCCCCTCCTTATGAAAGAATTTCCCTATGAAAACAAAATTGCACTCATACCATGCTGACTTCTTAGATGAAAATATGTAGAGAAGCCTGGGACTGGCCCGAGGTACAGCGATCCTTTTGTTCCCAGCCAACATTTTATAAAGGAGTTAGATTGACATTAATTGCGACAGAATATTCCTACCTGACCTTCATATGACCTCATAGGAAGGTGACGAGAAATTATCAGCATATTTAATGTCTGCATTTTTATGATAGTATCCTATTTTTTTTCTCCAAGCTTTTAGGATTATATCCTTAGTTTACAGACTATATGGAACTGTCCCAAGGTCCTATTGCCCCTCTGGGTGAAATAATTAGCTGCACATGCTATCCAAAATGCTTGTATACTCTGGCCTCTCATTAGTTTCAAATCTCAGTTTAATTTCCAGCAGAAACAGCTTCAGGTTTCCTGAGACTTAGCAATCGAATCTGACCAACTGCAGGAGGTCTCATACCCAGACTGCCTTTTTCCTGGTCCACTGCCCACCTCTTGCCACCCTTCCCCCAATCAGATCTCTGTAAGATGGAATTTTGCACCTCTGCATTTGCAAATGGGACAGGTTAGAAACATCATTTCCTGAAGACCAAATACTCCTGTTTGCTTTCTTCCTAATTGCTTCTGGAGTTTGACTTGAAAATGGCGGCTTTCTGAAACAGGTTTTCTTATGTCTACCCATAGTGAGCTGATGCAACCCAGACTCAAGGACCTGAGCTGTTAATTCAGAAAAATGATGCTAATTTGTGCCATTTTTTCATTAAATAACTGCCTGTAAATATTAGTTTTGTCCCCAATTCAGTGTGTTTGAAGGTCCTATCCCTCAGAACGTGAAGGCCAGTGCTGGTTCTTTTTTCATTTCAGCCTTCATGTATATGTTGTGGCTTTGACCAACCTAGACAAAAATGACAGATTAGATCTCCTCAGGGTACTCTGAGCCCTATTTTCATCCCCAAGCCAACTCAACAGTAGCTCTTAAAGAAGATGAAATTAAAGATAACATTCTATTATTGTGAGGATGTATCAAATTTTAAAGACTACTTTGGTAAATTTAGATATTCTTCTTTCCAGTAATATAAGAGGATGGAAAGATATATTCTATATACTTTATTGTTGTTGTTAGGTGCTGTCAAGTCATCATTTGACTCATCGCAACCCTATGTACAATAGACGAAATACTATCATCAATGCTTCCCTCCTATTCAAGGGTTTCCAATTGAGGATTGAATTTTGGGAGTGGTTTGGCAGGTCCTTCTCCCAAGCCTACAGCACCTGGTGTTTCCAGGCGGTCTCCAATCCAAGTGCTACCCAGGCCCGACCCTGCTTAGCTTCTGAGATCTGATGGGATCGGAAGCCACAGTGGTATGGCTGCAGGCATATATTTTATTACTCTAAATATAATAAGTTCTCAAAGTGCTTCCTGTGATGGTTCATTGGCTTGGATGTCAGATCAATTTAGATTGATGACCTTGGACAAATGACTTAGCTTTTCTGACACTTATTTTTCTGACCTAAAATATGGGGGTAATAATGCCCCAATTAGAGGATTCAAATGAGAGTGAAATAAAAACCTATTTGACTTTCAGGGTGACAGGTTGTGGTGGCACACGCTAATAGTCCTGGCATGTGAGAGGCTGAAGCAGAAGGATTGCTTGAGTCCAGGAGTTCAGGGCCAGCCTGACCAACAAAGCAAGATCCAATCATAGTGGGGGGTGGGGGAATCACATGGGGACTTTTGCACACAAATACATCTCCACTCACATATATTCCCAGCTCCTCCCATCCCATGTCTTCCTTCCAGAAAAACAACCACCTTCAGTGGGAGGCTTCTTGGTCATTTTACCCTAACTTTGCATTTGATTCCATAGAACTAGTGGTCTCCTGAGGTTATTCCAACTGGTTTTTGTATAATGCTTTGAAGAGTTGGTTGTCACAATTGTGTCTCAGCGGGTAACCCTTACTATAGGGCTGAGGACACAGCTCAGATAATGTGGGCTGAGTTCTTCCGTATGTTTCCATCGGTCATGCTGCTTCAATAAACATATCATAGTCATTCTCTTAAATGGTTAAAAAAAAGTACTAAAATAGCTTATCCAGTATGGTGATAAGACAGCTTACCTTTCCTCAGTGAAATTTTGAGATGTTAGGAAGTCATAAGAAAGAAATAACACATATTGCAAAATAATGGCAGTGGCCATTTGTCATGTCTGGGAAAATATTAATATGTCTAAAGTGTAGTGATTTTGGTGTATAACTTACATAGAAATCAGGAGGTGAGCTGGGTGAACACACTCAACTGAGAAGTATTTCTGGATGCTTCTTTTGCCTTCTTTGACTTTTTTTCCTCCTGGCATCTGAGATGTTGGATAACTATATTCTTTGCCAAGCAGAGAAATTCTGGGAAAAGCATGAATTTTAGTGTCAGAGAGAGAGAGAGAGAGAAGTAAATTCTTAATTCTATGGTTTATTAGCTGTGCCCAATTAGACAAGGCCTCATCCTTATTGAATCCCAGTTCTCTCATGGCTAGATTTCTTTTCTCCTTTCGTTTCCTTTCCGTTCTGTTCAGTTCCGTTCCCTTCCCTTCCCTTCCTTTTCACTCTCCCTTCCCTCCTCTTCCCTTCCCTCCCCTCCCCTCTCCTCTCCTCTCCTCTCCTCTCCTTCCTTCCTTCCTTCCTTCCTTCCTTCCTTCCTTCCTTCTTTCTTTCCTTCCTTCCTTCCTTCTTTCCTTTCTTCAGTACTGAGGGACTGAACCCAAGGCTTGCTCATGCTAGGCAAGCACTGTATCACTGAGCCACAACCCCGGGTCCTTTATTTTTCTTTTGAGACAGATTGTCACTAAGTTGCACAGGTTGCCTCTGGCCTTGAACTTGAGTTCTTCCTTCCTCAGCCTCCTGAGTAGTGAGTAGCTAGGATTGTAACCATGCACCACAGCACCTAGTGGTGGCTGTATTTTTTCTATATGTTTGTATTGAGAATTAATAAGTTAATAGATGTATAAACTCAGCAGATAGTAGGTGCTTAGTAAATGTTAGTTTTATATCCAGGCTCATAGTAGAATGTTTCAAAATGTGACCAGTTTTAAGTCCTTAGTCTTCCTTTTCTTTGCCTGGATTTATCAGTATCAAGGTTCCATCTTTGTGTGTATTTTCCTTGACTATGTATGTGGCTTTGCTCACTCGGAGTCGTGTCCCAAATGATTTTCTTACCAAAGTCAGTGTCTTCAGTTTCATAGATCCATAGTCATCAATTGATTGGCAACCTAGTTCGGTACCTAAATTTAAAAGCTTTCCTTGACCGACCACATTTATGATCATTTATTATTCTGCACATAGTTTGAACTATAGTATAATATGCTTGCTTGCTTTCCAACCATAGTTACTTGGCATACGCCCATTGTCTCTTCCATTCTAGAAAATAATTTAAAAAGCAAAGACTATGGCCTAATGCTAAAAGAAAAGAAAGATAGGATCTAAAATTATGCTGACCATATAACAGGCAACTTTGTAATGCTTGTTGGAGTTAATTTACTTGATTTTATGTTAAAACTGCTTATAGAATTATTGGTCTTGCTTCTGTTGCTTTTTTCACAACCAACTCTGTTGCTTACTTTAGACCATATTAGCTGAGATGGAGGATCTTGATTAAAAACTATCATTATTATATATTAAGGCCAATAAACAGGTTAATTCTTGAGCTGGAGTTTGGCTTCTTGGTATTGAAAAAGATGAAAGTAGACTGTGGTTACCACCCCAGAGGTCTTATCCCGCTCCTAGTCAACTGATTTGCAATGAAATAAAGTGGCTTTAGTATTGAGTTACTTGTCTATCTTGCCTATTAGCCTATAGAATATTATGTGAATCAGAAGATGCTAATTTGGTGGACTCTCCCCAAAAGAACAAAATATTTTCAGAGTGATGTTACACCTGGGTTTCATTTGACCATGCTTATTCAAGTCCTTTTTCATTCCACAAATTATTCCCCATTGAAGATCTTCATCATTGGATCTCTGCAATCTGAAATCAGAGTGTTCATCCTTGAAATGTCCCAAAAGAGAGATTTGTCTCAGGTTCCCCTTAGGCTCATGGAAAAGAAAACCATGATGCAACTTTCTTGATAAGCAAGATTTATTAAATCACATAATAAAATATCCTGTGAAAAGGAAATGTAGGCTTGATACATTCTACTCAGAGATGGTCTTCAAAGACTTGGGTTCCCTCTGACCACTTTGTTATTCTTGGTATTCTTTTTTTGTCTTTATCCAACCCTCTTAGTGTTGCAAGACGGCTGCTATAGTGTCAAGGGTTGCAGACTGAGCACCAGGTGACATAGAGGGCCCTTTACTTTCTGGCTATTTCTATTAAAAAGGAAACTTTTCCCGGAGACTTCTCCCCTTCACATTTCCCTACCTCTCACTGGTTGTTGTTGTTGTTGTTAGGTGCCGTAGAGTCGGTATCTGACTCATAGCGACCCTCATAGGGTTTTCAATGGCTGACTGTTTCGGGATTGCCTTGGGAGTGGATTGCCAGGTCCTTCTCCCATTTTTTCGGTGCTGGGAATTGAACTCGGGACCTCAAAGACTGCAGCGCAGCGCTCTACCAACTGAGCTAAATCCCAGCCCTCTCACTGGTAAGAGTCCAGATATATATAAAATCAATCCATCTGAAGGAGGAAAAGGCTATCCCGATTGAGTTAAACTATTATTTATCACTCTTGGGTCACTGATAGGAAGAATGGGTAGCTAAACAAAATAAGGGCAGGCAGCATGCAAGGGTTAGAGAGGGATAGATGAGGTATCCAACAAAGGACAGTGCCTGCCATACAGAAGAGTGCATCATGGAAGGGGCTGCTGGAATGTTTTCATTGAGATGAGGTAAAAAAAAACTCTTCTCCTGGAAGATGACAAAGATTAATTGACTACTTAAATGTCAGCAAAGTACATTTCCTGAACATTTAGAACTGTGTGTTTAGAGAAGTATGTACCATGTTCCTTACTTTTCAAATTTTTAATTGCAACTCTCCTCTTGTAATACTATGGTATTGGGTTTCTAGGTATTTTTATGGGAAGTGATAATGAATTGTTGCAATTTGGTCACTGGCAAAGTCATACCATCTTGCATCAGGGTTCTTTCATTTTTTGCTAGAGATCTATCTCTAACAGGAGCAAAAAGAGCAACACTATGTATGCCCCAGGCCTGCAGCCATAGCCCTGTGGCATCTGATCTTATCAGATCTCAGAAGCTAAGCAGGGTCGGGTCTGGTTAGCACTTGGGAGACCACCTGGGAACACCAGGTACTGCAGGCTTGGGAGAAGGACCCAGCAACCCATTCCCAAAAATCAATCTGCCATTGAAAACCCTATGAAAGCAGAGAAGCACCAAGTGTTTTGCCTGTTGTATGTAGGGTCGCTATGAGTTGGATCCTGACTCAATGGCATCTAACAACAACATGTATGTGCTGCATTAGGACTCCATGTTTCATATAATGCCAAACCCTCAAAAAACAAAACAAAACAACAACAAAAAACACCACCACCAACAGCAGCAACAGTAAAACAGATGAGGACATGGAAGTATTCAGAATAGATCTCATTTTGAGTTTTTATTGGATGGAATGATACAGACATTATTTTCCTCTTTATGGAACAAAACACAAGTCCACATTTCTTTACAATTAAATTAAGGCTAAAGAACGACAAAGATGTTATCATTCATATGATACATTTGAAAGATATTGTTTGTGCTCTACTGAAATAGAGTGTAGAATGCCTTGACATTGTTGCTTCATGAAATGCCAAGTTTTCAGGGCAGATTCTATTAAGGGGTCTTAGTTCCTGTTGGGTAGTTTGCTTTCTTCGATGCTGGCTGCCACTGCCTGGTTATACTTCAGGACTCTTCCAGCTGTGGTTGAATTTAACTTAGAAATTATCATTTCCCTCATCTATTTATTTGTCAAATTTGTACTGCATCTATAGTAATTTTATGATACTTGCCAGCGCACTTATCATATCCCTCCACTAGTCTGTAAGTTTCTGGTGAAACCTGTTCCCAGTTGTATCTTCAATATCTGACATATTTACTAAGTCATAAGTATTCAGTAAATATTTATTCAGTGTTTGAGCCCTCAGTGAGCTTTTAATCTAGGAAGAAGATAAGACATATAAATAAAAAGGAATAATATGGTTGGCAGGGGGGCTGTCTCAAAAGATGAACAGAGACTTACTGGAATTTTAAAGACGGAGACTGAAAATAATATACTTGTTTGTGTTTTGGGGCAAAGTCTGTATCTATCTATCTATCTATCTATCTATCTATCTATCTATCTATCTATGTAGTTGCTTAGGTAGCACACTTTAGTTCTCTATAAGCTATAAATAAATTGTTAAGTAAATATCTACAGAGTATAAAAGTTAGATGTACTTATTGTCAGTGTTTTACATTGTTTTTCTTTAAAATATACACGATCTTCATGAGTCCTTTGTGCATAACAGAAAGTTGGGTCTTGATTTTCTATCTAATCTAACAGAAGTTTTATTTGAGTATTTAGTTCACTAACATTTAGTGTTGCTACTGATTGGTTATGTGAAAGTCATTCATGCTCTGTCATCTCATATGCTGTCACTTTCTGTGTCTTCTAATTGTAGTAATTAATTGAATACTTATTGAAAACACTATGAATAGCAGAGAAGCACTGACAATAGTGCTGAGAATGGCACTGTGTCAGACAATATTTCATTCTGTGGTATGTAGGGTTGCTATGCGTCAGAGCCGACTCGATGGCACCTAACAACAATAATCTATCATTGTTATTTCTTCTCAGCTTTTTAGGTATACCTCTGCTTTATTATTTTAGTGATTGCTGCCTTATTATTTTAGTGATTATTTTATTAATGATAATAAACTTCTTTAACTTTTATCCTAATCTGTTAGAAGTGATGTATCATTTCATTTCTTGAACATCACACAAATATGAACTTTATAGCAGAATAATTTCATATCCTATACTTCAGTCTTTTGTCATACATTTTCTCATATGTCTGTTATAAATGCTAAATTGGATATTACTTTTGTCTTCGTTTCTTGTCTTTTAATAAAATCAAAGGAATATCTTTTAAAACCTAATATTTTGTTGTTTCCCATTTGGCACATTTCTCTTTTTCCTGTAGATACCTGTTGCCATTTTGCATCACTTCACTTTAGTTGAGGAAATGGTTAATATTTCTTGTGCTGCTGTCTTGATGATGTCCTTATTCACCCTCATTTTTGAAGACTATTTTCACTAGGGAGAGAATTTTGGGATGTCCTTTTTGATTCTTACATCACCTTAAAGATATCATTCCATTAGCTTCTGGCCTCCATTGTTTTCATAAAAGTTAGCAAACATTGATGCCAATAATCACCTCTATGTAGTAGACTGTTTTCTCTGCTTTTAGGGTTTTCTTTTTATCTTTGTTGTTTAGCAGTTTGCCTGTGGCGTGCCTGAATGTTATTTTCTTTGTATTTATTTTGCTTAGAGTTTGCTTAGCTTCCTCGATATATAGATTAATGTTTTTAAGAAAATTGGGAAATATTTGAACATTTTTTTTCATGCTCCATACACTGTGTTTTCCTTGTGGATTGTCATTATACATAGTCTAGTCTACTTGATATTTCCCACGAGTCACTGAAGTTGTGCTTATTTTTCTCAATCTTTTTTTCTCTGTTCTTCAATTTGGATTGTTGTTGATCTTTATTCAAGTTCACTCATTCTTTCTTCTGCTACTCCTAGTCTGCTATTATAGCTTTCCATTTTTTTTTACAGTTCTAAAATTCTAATTGGCTCCTATGGCTTCCATTTCTCTGCCAACACTCTATAACTATTCACTCATTAAAACCATATTTTCCTTCAACTTCTTTAAAAAATTAGTATTTCTTTTAAAGTCTCTATTTGGAATTTCCAACATCTGGGACATCTTGGGATCTACTTATATTGTCTCTCACCCTCCCTCCACTGATTATGGGTCACATTATCCTGCTTCTGTGTATGTTTAATAGTTTTTAATCTTCTAAGTAATATTGTCAGGAACACATAGTAAGGAACCCAGATTATCCTGTCTTCCCTTAGTGGTCATTAAACTCAGTGCTACTGGAGCTTGGTTTTAGACTTTGTTCTAGCAACCTAAAGTAGTCTTTACTGTAGTTTAGGGCTTGGCAAACTGTTCTTCAAGGGCCTGGTGGTAAATATTTTAGGCTCATGGGATGCATTGTCTCTGGTGAACTATTCAACTCTACCCCTGTTACATGAAAGCAGCCATAAAAATCTGTAAGCAAATAGGCATGCCTGTGTGCCAATAAAATTCTATTTACAAAAACAGATGGTCTGATTATGAGCCCTAGTTGGCTGATCCTAGTCTGGGTCATGGATCTTATTCCCAAGGAATGGCTTCTCTGGTGTTCAGTTGTAGGCTTGGGATGTTAACAGCATCTTTCTATTCTGGATGGGACAAAGACCCAATATCTCCCAGTCCTGCGCATCCTGTAATCTCTCCATGCCATTCTTAACCTTGATGGAGTTGTTCTCCATAGGCCTTACAAAGATTGACCAGATCATCTGTACCCCAGTGCTTGGCTGTGGTCATACAGAGGACTCAACCACACAGACCTCTTCACCTCTCCAACCATGCACTGATACCTCTTCTAGTATCTTGCCCTAAAAGTCTCATTGGTGTTGATATCATTGAACTTTAGTCTCTGTTCCCCCAGCTCAGTAGGGCCTCTGCCCTTCCCTGTGCCACAATTAGGAAAGCATCCCAGCAGAGAGCTATGTGAACATCAGGCACCTTGTGTGGTTTGTCCAATTATACCATCTTTTACAGAGGAGAGCAATGTCAGTACTACTTACTGATCAGGGATGGAAGCAAAAGTCTCCTGCTATTGCTCAGCAAGTAAGCAAATTGCTAATGTGATCTGAGGAAGACTAAGCACATTCAAGGGATACTTTAAATGGTTAAAGCAAGGAGGGCTCAGAGCCAGCAGAGCTTGGGTGTGACCCCCTCTATCACATTCTGCAATGATTACCAGACCCCAGACTAAAACAGATGCTCCTATGGGAGTTGTAATCGTTTCAGCATTTGAATGACGGCTCCCAGTCAGAAGCCAATATGGGAACAAGACATTCCAGAAGATTATAGTTGATTAAAACATGCCACAGTTTTATCTGTCCTATCTTTAATGGCATCTCCCTACTTATTCATTCAATAGGAACAAAAATTTTAAATCACCTTTGTGAGATACTGAAAATAGGAAGGTGAAGAAGACACATCCCCTCAAAGACCTCGTAGTCTAAGAGGAGAAAACGGACATGTAAAATAAGTAGTATAATAACATGAAAACCTCCCATGATGGAGGTGGATTGTATGATGTACACCGAGATTTATCTAGAGAACTTGGAAAATGCTTGAGCTAATCTTTCATCAGCTAGTAGCAATTTATCATGCAGCAGGTCTGTGTGTATGTGATGCATTCTTTGGGCAGAGAAGACTGCCTGCACAGAGCCAGCCAGGCTGTGGAATGAAGTGTGCTGGAAGCTTGAAGTTAACAGGAAAGAGGTGGTGGGGAAAGAGGTTGAATTGGAAAATTAGACCCTGCTCAGAAAAGACCCTATAGAACATTATAGGGAATCCACACCAAATCCTTAGACAGTGAGAAGCCACTAAAGGATTGTTGACAAGGGCACTGGTATGAACAGATTTTTGTTTCAAATTGATTGAAGGGTTAATTTGAAAGGTTTGATGGGCAGGGGGCTTTAAATCAAGAAGGGAAACAGGGATGGTGCACAAAGAGATCTTTCCACTAGGGCAATGACCCTGAGATAAGAAGAGTGAGATAAGAGAAGTATATTGGAAGGTAATTTTTTTGATGGAGGGAGTAATTTTATGATGGATTTAAGTAAGAGAAAGGTATCTAGAAAGAAACCCAGCTTTTTGGCTTGAATGAATGACTGCAACATTTGCCAAAGGAGAGAAAAAATGGGAAGAATGATTCTATGGGAGATGGTGATTTGTGGATTTTCTCAATCATTCAGTTACTCAACAAGTTTTTAGTGAATGCTTATTATGTGCCAAATGTTGCCACAGGGAAGCAGTGACTAAGTCAGGCAAAGCTGATGTTCTCATGGGTGCAATAAAAAATTTTTTAAGTGCATAAGAATTTTAGATATGGATGATAAGAAAGCAGGGTACAGCAGGTGATGGAATGAAGGTGATATCCAGAGAAAGCCTTTTAGGACAGGGAAATGCTCTTGGAAATCTTACATTTGAGCTGAGACATGGGATTATCAGAGCTGAGATATGCAAAGATAACAGAAGCATCTAGAAGAGTGAATTGCAAGTCCAAAGCCCCTGTGGTTGGAATGAATGAGGCTGGCTGAAGTCATGACAACACCCCGTCCTTGGGACAGAATGAATGTGAGGGAGGGAAGGAGAGGCTGAGGATAGATTTTGTGGGACATAATATGAGAGGATAAGGGTTTGAAAGTTATTTGAATTGCAGACTCTTCCTTCATATGCATAGCATGAGGCCCCATCCCCTTTTCTGTGAAGCAGCCTTCATGATTGCTTTATAGATAATTGAGTTTGAGCTGTTTGTCAAGCACCTAAATGGGGATGTTTACCAGATGGTCAGCTGTAATTTTGTAGACATACAAGGACTGAAAAAAGATTTGAGAGTCATCAAACCACAGAAAACAGTTAACATTTAAAGTTGAGAGTGTGGAAATATTTTCCTACCATGAAAGTATAGACACACGGAGTCTCAAACTAGTTGTCTAATATGGACAAGGTGAAGACAGGCATTTCGTGATGTTAAAAAGCAATGCAAGATGGCTTAGCATCCTTAGTTGCAATATCAGTAGGCAGCATCTCTCTTTTATACCTGGCTTTCTCTGTGCATGTAAAGGAAGTACATATCCTCTGCAGGTCTTTGAGTTTGCTGATAAGTAAGGAAGAGAAGCAGGTTAAAGATGGAATTTTGGAGGACATATTTCAGACTGGCCCACTGTGCATGATAATTAGAGGTAAAAAGTAAGTAGTACATGTATTCTAAATTCTTTTCTACTGTGTTATTTTTACTAAAATAATTAGCATTTTCTTTACCTATCCTACCTTGTCAAATCTAGAATCACATGGGGAGACAAGAAGCTAGTTTGTGTGTGCTAAATAGCTGTAAGTAGAGATCTGCAAGGTGCTTGACCTCAGAGAAAATTTTCCTTTATTCTTTATTGCTAAAAGTTTAAAGTTTGATTCCAAGTGTCTCTCTTAAGGTGTTAGCTAAGTTGATTAACTTCTGTAAGTTCTTTTTTATTTATCTTCAATGTCCCATATTTCTGCGGTACTGATGATCTGTTTGTATCAGATATGGTTCTCCTTCCTTGTATGTATGTGTACAAATCATCAAAATTCTCCTAAATCCAATAGTTTGGACTTCAGTATTATAAAAACAATTGCAGGTTATTAAAAAATAGTTCTGTTTAGCATTATCATCTTCCTATGTCTTTCTGCTGAGATTGTGGGAATTTCCTCTAAATTAAACACCAAAGCTACGCTATGGCTCCACTAACTTGGAAAGACCTGGAAGGCAGTCTGGTTTCTCCATCAATCCTCTGATTGATTTCTTTCTGCAACTCGTTGCATCTAAGGTACATGCTTCTCTTCCATTAAATTGATGTAACACACCAAATTAAATCAAACTTTTGTCTGTTAAACTTGCCTAGAAGTTGGCGATGCTGTGTTTTGGATTTCCATGTACTTTCCTGAAGACTGAGTGACAAATAAAAGTAAACAGAGAAAGTAAGATGTCAACAAAGGAGCCCTTTTTTATAAAGGAAGGTAGGTATTAAAAGTAACCATTTCAAAGAATGTTATGGATTAGGGGGCTGGATTTTCCCCTTTTAACAATAAAAAGTCAGCTAAATTATACAAGCGCATTGCTATTGTGGTTGGTGGATTCTGGTTGGTGGCAGGTAGAGTATTTGTCGAGGACCTTGACTGACACACACACCCTCTTTCTCCAAAAAGCACATGTTCTAGCAGGTGGAGGGAGCAGTCTGGAAGAAGTCCTGAGCTTTCCACTGGGAGCTGTGTTGTTGTTTCTGGCTCCAAGGCAAATTCCAGTGGCATCTCTTGTCCCCAAGTCTGAGAACACGATTCCTGTAGGGACTTTCACTGCCTTTGGCTATGACACACCCTTTGGCAGATGTTCCCAGCAGTTGTCAATTGCAGTTTCAGTGAGGAAGTAAATGATTTGTCATCCCTTGAAAATTGGTGGTATTGGTGAGAGGACCTTTGATGGACAACTCTCTGCAATGTTTAGTATGTAGAGAGTGCTACAAAGGTAAGGAAACTTGCCTTTAGCTTGCTTTAAGAAAAATGTCCTTTCAGACTGATGGATTTTTGGGATAGAAGACAGAAATAGGTGAATATTAAAGATAGGTAGAAACAGTTTTCAAGTCAAAAATATTTTTTTTGTGTGCACAAGAGATGCCTGATGTTTGTTTTTTATAATATGGGGATTTGAACAAACTCTACAAGAGAGGTTGCTTTTTTCCCTCTGAAATATGCGCCATCTCTGATAGGGTTCAAGGTAGCTAGAAGTTTACCTGCATAAGATGCCTTTTCTTATTTACAATAAATTACACAGTAGGAACTTCCATTCGTAAAACCATCTGGAAGAAAGTTGGGAAAAGAAATAGAGTTCAACTTCTCATTCTTGTGGAATATATAGGCAGCCTGGAAAAGCCAGCTTGGATCAAAGGAGGCTGGTTACTTGGGATTTTCAGGTGAGTTCCATGAATTGTAGAAATCCATGTCAGGAATTCAACCCAACACAAGCAGTACTAACAAGGAAGAACCATGTTCTGCTCATCTTTGAGCTATACTATTGAAAGGTCAGTGGAAAATGACTGTAGATAAGAGCCGCCTGAGCAGCAGAGCCAGGAAGCTGGCTGTCCTGATGTGATGTTGGGAAGCTCCCCACAGCCCCAGTACAAAGCCTCCCTCATGTTGGGCTGCCTGTTTCTTAGCCCTTTGCCACTAAATCTGGGCTGTAGAGGTGTGAAATCTCACTTAAGAAGCTTGCCAGGGTTGGCAGGTGGGGGGGGGATTGGAATGCTCGAATATACTTTCAAGGAACTGCTCAGAGAAAGTGGTTTTACTGAGGGCAGATTGCTCTTGGCAGACACACCTTTCAGTCCATTGGGAAGACAATGGAGGAGGCTACCTCTGTCCACATGAGCCCTGCTACTTACTATAAGATCCTCTTGATGTGAGCTGGGTCAAATGAGGCTTGGGCAGAAGACATCCCATGAGTGGAGCGATACTCACCTGACCACACCTCTGGTAGGCTGAGACATCCCAAAAACATGTCTGTGGAGTGAGCCATGGGGCCACCACACCCTAGTCTCCCTGCTGTGAGAAAATCAGGAAGAGCTTCTAGAAATCAGTCTTGCTTTCCCAGAGTCTGCTACCAACATCTTGAGAGGTAACAGCGAAGGAGGAGAGTGCTGGGTGAGCGTGTTGTTCTGGGAGGGGGGACCTATGTTCTCCCCAGGTATTTATCTGAAAATAAAATCTTCAAGCTAAAGTCATTCTGGCCTCATGGATCCTTGAACACATTGGCATTAGGTGAGTTGGGCAGTAAAGTTTTGGTTGTTTTGATGAGGACACCATTAATAGCTTTATAAATGACATGCTGTGTCTAAAGTTCTCTCTCTCTTTCTCTCTCTTTCCCTCTCTCACCTTCTCTCATCTCTTTTCAGACATAAACTGAGATAATTTGGCAGGAGAACCTTCATTCTGTTTCCCATGCTCTGGAAGGCAGCTATGATCAGCATTACACTATCAATGCCAACAAATAACACAATCTTATTTTCCTTTCAGTGACTGCTATCAAACCTAGAGCTTTGCATATGCTAGGCAGGTGCTATGCCTTTGAGCTACACCCCCAGCTTTCCTATGCCTTGGATAATCAAATCAGGCTCATAGGCAACATTTGCAAGGTTCTTATCATGTGCTACACACGTTGGTAAGCACTTTTATAAGCAATGTGTTTTTTACTTCTTTTATAAGGCAAGTGCTGCAATCCTGCCCCTTGGAGAAATGAGGAAATTAATACTCAGAGTTTAGGGAGTTGCTCATGATCCCTTGTTTAATAAGAGATTATATTTGCAAGAATATACTAGATTGTGCCGTGGTCATCAAAGCCCACCAGTAATCATTAAATGTCATGGCTGAATGCAACAAAAGTGTGTTTCTTTTCTATATTACTGGAAACATGGCCCCTGGTTGTGATGGCAGAAAAAAGAATGCAGGAGAATCTTGCACTTGCAGCTATATTGTGGAAATGACACACAGCACTTCTGCCCACAGTTTATTGGCCCACCTGCTGGCAGGCTGGTGAGCTGGTAGTCCCACCTGTGCCTTCATGAAGAGGTGAACCCAGCTGGCTGACTAATTGAAGTTACTGCATCAGAGGCAGATTGTGGGCTCTTAACCTTGTGATACTGCCTTCAGAGAATGATTTCATGCTGGAGAAGAAGTCCAAAAGGGCTGTGCAGAGCTTGGTAATTCACTCTCCCTCTTCCATCTTAACACTGTCATACCTGCCCCTGGGCCCCAAAGAGGAGCCCTTAGCACCTTCTCTCAGCGATCTTTCTGGGCTCTCCCCAGCTCCTATGTGTTCGAGACCAACCCTCAATGCCCTGTGGCCCATGTTTAACCTTTGAGATTCATGTGCTCAGCACCCACACAGCTGGGAATCACTGAGTCACGGGCTGAGCTAGTGCTTGCATCTTTTGTGCCTGGAAATGAGATTTGTGGGGCACAGCGTCTCTGCCTCCTACACTCCTGGCAGATTCCCATGGCTGTGTGCATTCCTGCTGCAGAGCCTTGTGGGGCAGAGCTTTCACACCTCCCAGGAGCATTTAACGAGACTCACTGTCCATAGATGACAGGTATGGTAGTTTCAGATGTGCAAGCCTCAGCTATAAACATCCTGGAAGGAATCTCTGTCATGTTTCTGGAGAAGGGCACTGGGAAATGTGTTAACTGCTCTGTCCCTTTACTTTTTAAAACTTATTAGTCCATTTTATTTTTTTAGTTAGTATCTTGGAAATAGAGCTCATCATTTTACATGAAATAACCCAGGCCCACGAGGACAAGCATCACTTTTTCTTTCATATGTGGCCACTTTTTAATTTTCAACTTATCTCCAGGTAAGACGCATAAGTGGACAGCAAGAGAGGCCAGGGGAATCTAAATGCAAGAGCTGTTTGGGAATCCTGCTTTTAGGTAGAACTTCCTTCCAGAAAAAGAAGAGGCAAGGGGCAGTCAGAGGGGGAGAGGGAGAATGACAGGGAATGAGAGAGAGGGGAGGGGAGAGGAAAAAGTCAACATACCAAACTATGATAGAAAAGGATCCAAGGCAAAGGAAACATCTTTATCCTGAAAAAGGAAAGCATGCCTCTGAAAATTTCCTACAGGAAGTAGTTTAATTAAAAAAAGCCCCACAAATCTTTGTTTCTCAATCTTTTTATTTGAACCTTCTCTCTCCTCTTTTTTTTTCTTTGTGTGTGTGTGTGTGTGTGTGTGTGTGTGTGTTTGTTTGTTTGTTTAATAGATTCCAAGTCATTCCTGAATCTTGAGATTGAAAAGAAATAGAATAACTCAAAGAAACAGAGCTTGTAATATGAGAAATAATGTCGATCTGGAAGATGGTAAAGAATAAAATTGATACTATAGAAAATGGAATCAGTGATAAGGAGCAAACTTAAGAAACCTGCAGAATGCAAAGACAGAGAGTGACAAAAAATAAAAAGGAAAATGACTGATGTGGAGAAGAATAGAGACCCAATAAAAGAACTATGGAATTTTGTGTAGGAGAAAATAAAAAGTTCTTTTGTTAATGGGTATTGATATGAAAAATCACACATGAAAATGACAGCAAATTGTGCTTTTAGGGCAACAATCACTAATAAATTTTGAAATTTCAATTCAAATAGGAAATTAAAAACCTTTGAAACTAATTGTGAAATGTACCAAAAAGAAACAAGATTTATGTACATATTTAAATAGGATAAAGATATATATTCTTCCTGTATTATGCTATGATCTAAATCACATTAATAAAAATCTCAATAATACAGGCTAAAGAGGCCATTGAAAAAGTGAAATCTAACATTTATTGGGATGAAGAAATGGTGAAAGTAGCCAATAAAAGTTTTAGGAGGTGTAATGATAGATTTAAATCAAAACAGCATGGTAGATATGGAGGAACCAATAGGCAGAGAAATATAGACAGAAGATGTCCCAGCATTATTGAATGATTCTTTCTCCTCTAATTTCGAATGCTAAATTTAATTGCACACATTTTTCTATGTATGCTAATGTCTATTTTTTAGATAAGTGCATAACTATTTGAAATAAAGTTGGCATCTCTCCTCAAACCATATACACAATGTAAAGACCAAAAAGGCTAAATAGTCCAATGCACAAAAAGAAACCAAAATAAAATAAAAATGGATATATCTCTGACCTTAAGGTTGTATTCGTTTTCCTGGGTACAATAAGATGGGGAAAATTTTATTCACCACAATTCCACTTTCACTTGTGAATGGAACTCATTTGTTAGAGAAAATTCTTGAAGCAGAAAGAAAGGTAGGAAAGAGGGCTGGGTCATAAATATTGCCCCGCTGGAGAGAAGGAGAATAGTTTGCTTGATACTCTGGTAAGGAAAGGTGGAAGAAGAAAAAATGAGGAGAAAAATGAGAAAGCAATCAGAAGACATTAGAAAGTATTTGGAGAGGAGGAGAAAGAAGTCTGTCTAGGGTAGAAAGTGTTCATTAAGTATCTGGGTGACATGAGTATATAATCAGTGGAGAAAAATCTAAAACAATTCATGGATTTTTACACATAAGAATTAAAAATATTTTACAACAAGGCCTGCAAATGTCTCAGTTCTCTATTAGTTCGTGTATTATCTGTTCCTGCTTGTGGGCTGCAATGGTAGCATGGAGTGGTTGCAACAGAGAACATACAATCCACCAAGACTGAAATACTTACTCTCTAGCCCTTTATATGCCTGCAGCCATAGCACTGTGATGTCAGATCTCAGAAGCTAAGCAGGGTCGGGCCTGGTTAGTACTTGGATGGGAGACCGCCAGGAAACACCAGGTGCTGCAGGCTTGGGAGAAGGATTCAGCAATCCACTCCCAAAAATCAATCTGCCATGGAAAACCCTATGAATAGCAGAGAAGCATAGATAATACTGTTTTGCCTGTTGTACGTAGAGTCATTATGAGTTGGACACCTACTTGACTACATCTAACAACAGCCATTTATACAAAAGCATTGCTAACATCAGCTTTCCATAAAAAATGGAAGATAATTAAAAGGCAGACAGAAAACTCAGAATCAAAATGTAACATTTGACACAAATATACCAATATAAAGAACTGTAGCCTAAATACATAAAATCCCCTTCCAAATGTAGTGAAAAATTCTGCTGGTAACAGGCAGAGAATATGAACAGACAGATCATTGAAGGAAAATGCAAAGGCATGAACATCTGAACAAACAGTTCAGCTGCACTAGTCAACGATCAGAAAGCAGCCAAGTAAATTACAGTATGGTCACAGTGTGGAGTAAGGATGTCTTGATATGGGCAGCTTCACATACTGCTTGCTGTGGGTGCTGCTCTAAAGCTGTTTGGGAATACACATTAGAGCCTGAAAAAGAAGAAAAAGTTTACACCTTTTGATCTAGAAAGTCTGCTTCCAGGAAGCTACCTGGAGAAAGTATTTGGAGAGCAAATATGTAAAGATAAGAATAATGATCTCTCTGGATCCAGCTCTCACTAGCTGACTTTGTACAAGTTACCAAACCTCACTAAACCTGTTTCCTCATCAGTAAAATGAGAATTAAAAATATTACCCAACTCTAGGGCTATTAGAAAGATTCAGTATGATAATATACAAATTTTTACAAAGAAGACCTGTTATGTAGAGGTATGATTGAGATGTGACTTGTTTTCCAACAGTTCATGGACTGGAGGTTTGATCTTTGTGGGGCATCGCCCTGCTGCTGGATTTGCTCCAGCCTTGAGTAGGAACCAGCTGCCAAAGACCCGTTGTCTGGTAAGGGTGAGCTGAGCACCAGAGAACTGTGTTGCCCGGAAAGAAGGCTTAGGCCCATGCCTACTTTGAGAAGCCTTGAAAAAGGCAGGCTCAGAGATTTATGCCCATGGATGTTCCTTAGTCCTTTCTTCCAGTGATGATACCAACACCAAGTGCTCAGCTCAACACAGCCCTTTATTACTTCATCTGTCCCAGTCGGTGGAATGGACCCTGACTGCTTCATGCACCATCCTTATATCCCCTTCAGGGGCCAACCAGGGGCCAATCAGAGATTGCCACTCCATACGGGCCTTGGCCAATCAGGGGAGACATGCAAATTTGGGTTTGTAAAAAGGACCAATCAGGGGTGTTTCTGAATGGTCCAGTCAGGAGCCATTTGGTGGTTTGGAAATAGCCAATCAGGTGTCAAGGGGTCTGAGGAGAAGAGTTGGATGCCAGTGCCATCTTTGGAAACTCGACACCCGGAATTTCCTGGATATAGATCAAAGGTTATTGCCCAGGGAACGAGTTTCAGACCTCCAAGTGGGCCAGATAGGCCCCGGGATGAACTGCCTCTCTAGGCAGTGCCCTACAGATCTTCACATGCCAATGTTCAGAGGGTGGGACCTTTAGGAAGTAGAACCTAGTGGGAGTTGGTTAAGTCATTGGGGGTGCTGCCCTTGGCAGAAATTAAGGTAATTCTCATGGGACCTTTTGTTACTCTCTTGAAAGAGCAAGTTATTATTAAAAAGTGAAACTGAGCCAGGTCTGGTGGCTCATGCCTATAATCCTAGTGATTCAGGAAACAGAGGCAGGAAGATTGTGAATTTGAGGCCAGAGGCAGCCTGTGTAACTTAGTGAGACCCTGACTCAAAATATACAACAACAACAGCCACAAGAACAAAAGGGCTGAGGGGTGGAGTCCTGTGGCAAAGCACTTGCAAAGTATGTGTGAGGCCTTGGGCTCAACTCCCAAGTACTAGAAAAAAAAAAAAATGAATGAGCTTGTCTTGCTATGTTATGACCCCTTCCTGCATGAGCTCCCAGTTTTGTGATGCCATCTATCATGAGGCCTTCAGCCAACCCAAGCTGATGCTCTTGAACCTACAGAACTGTAAGCTGAATAAATCTCTTTAAAAGAAAAATAAACTACCCAGTTTCAGGTACTTCATTATAGTAACAGAATGGTTGTTAATACACATGGTAGTAACAGGTATTAACTACTACCAGGTTTTTAAGTGAAATAATAGGGAAATCTTTTTTTTTTTCTTTTGTGGTACTAGGGGTTGAACCCAGGGCCTCACGCCTGCATGCTTTGCAAGTGTTGGACCACTGAGCTGCACCCTCAGCCCATTTTTTTTTTTTAACTTTTTGAGTCAGGGTCTCAATAAGTTACACAGACTGCCTCTGGTCTCGAACTTGTGATCTTCCCGCCTCTGCCTCCCGAGCTGCTGGGATTACAGGCATGCACCACCATGCCCGACAGAAATCTTTAAATAAGTTCTGATATGTCCTTATGAAGGAAAAGTATCCATCATGATGTTAATGAGTTTAAAGCATATTAATGATATAGAAAAACCCATAGTGTAAATAAATCTAGATACAAAATTGAACATGCAATATTATTCTAGTGATGAGTAGAAAATGTATAAATGCATATATATACATACAAAAAGAATGAAAATAAGTATATTATTTTTTTTTCATTACTAAAGGGTTGAACCTAGGATCTCACAATGCCCAGGCAAGTGCTCTACCATTGATCTGGACCTCCAGCTTCTAATTATTTATTTATTTTTATTTTGAGATGGTGTCTCACTAAGTTGCACAGGCTGCTTCTGTCCTCCAAACTCACACCCTCCTGCCTCAGCCTCCCAAGTCTCTGAGATTATAGGCACATGCCATTGCTCCTGGCTCTAGATTAAAATATTAAGAATAATCTTTGACTATCAGGAATCACCTTGACTTTATTACTTGGTGTGTTTTTTAATTATCCTAAGTACCATTTTTCATAATCAACCCAAAACTGAACATTTTCTGACATCAACTACAACAGGCCAAAATAACTACCAAATGGCATATATTGAGGCAAGACAAAAAATATAAATGCATGTTGACTCTTTAGGAACAAGTTGGTGAGAGCAACAAGCTCACGTCTATGAGAAGAAATTTGCTTCTTATCTAATTTCAAAGTCATTTCTTCCAATTATAAACCAGTCTCTTGGTGTGGAAGGGCCTGATGAGGAGTGAAAAAAACAGATGGTGGGTAAGGAATGGAAGGTCACTTTGACCATAATTCTCATTGTCTGTGTCAGAAATCAGTAATCGCCATACTTTTTTCCTCTTTATCTGCCCCTGGGGTCTTAGGATTCCTCTAGCATCATCCCAGGTATATTTACCTACTTCCTCCTAGGTTCTTTGATCCCACACCTTCTCCCACTCACACCTTGAGCGAGGTTCATTCTCCTCTCTGGCTCCCCAACATCTCCTCTTCCATCAATAGGGCATCTCCTTGGCCCAAGATCAACCCTTCCAAGTGGATTGCCATATTAACTGGGAATGAGTCTGCCATCTAGGAAACGACTATTCATGTTCTCTCCATGAATTACTAAGGGCTGCATGGACTCTTCTGGGCTTAATAGCACCATTCATATTGCTGGTCATAATATCCTTCAAACTGAAACAAATCTTAATGCGGTATCCAAGGCCTTGGTCATTTGGCCTTAGCTTATCTTTCTGAATTTCTTCTGGCCTTTCAAACACACCAGGCTCATGTACTTTCATTCCTTCTACTTGGAACATGGCACTCCCTCAGGGGAGCTATTTCTGGCCCCTCCACCCCAAGAGGGCTACCTCCCCAATCATTTTCTGTCCCATTACCTGATTTTCTCCTCCCTGGAGTACCCACCATATCATTGTTTATGTGTTTATTTCCTGTCTTTTATGGTTGGAAACTCCTTGAGGGTGAGGCTCTGGCTCTCTTCTGTCTTGTGTCCCAGGACACAGCCCTGTGTTTGTCATCATTAGATGCCATCAAGTTGCATCTGACTCATAGCAACCATAAGTACAACAGAATGAAACATTCCCCAGCACTGTGCCATGCACATGATCTTTTTCTGTTTGAGTCTATTGATGCAGCCATTGTGTTTCTTCTCATTTTGAGTTGAGCCACATCAGCAAAAGGAAGTTCAATGGGTTTTACTCCATTCCCATCATTAAAGTCCATTCTACTTTGAGGAAGCAACTCTTCCCCAGTTATGTTTTGAATGACTTCCAGTCTGAGGGGCTAATTTTCTGGCACTATATTTGACATTGCTTCTCTGCTATTCATAGGGCTTTTAATGACCTACTGTTTGAGAGTAGGTTGTCAAGACCATCTTCCTAGTCTGTCTTAGTCTGGAAGCTCAGCTGAAACTTGTCCCCATGGTGGTTCTGGTGGTCTCTGGAATACCGGTGGTGGCATAGCTTTCAGCATCACAGCAACATGCAAACCGCCACAGCCCGACAAGCTGACAGACACATTGGGATGGGCCTGTGTAGCACTTAGGAAATATTCATTCACAGACCATCAAGTCGTCATTATCTCTATTCACCTTGCCTCATGGAGAACTTTGACAGAAACAAGGGAATAGCAAGCCCTGGAAAATAAAAACACATGTAATAATACAGTACACTGATAACACTTTTCCAGGAACTCTTGCAATACCATTCCTGGCCTTAAAAGGTGTCACCATAACACTGAAAATGGGGGAACTGGGAAATAGGGAGTCCCAAGAGCTTGAGCAAACCATAGAGGTCATTGGTCCTGCCCATGCCACTTCACAGAGCAGAAACTGAGTCTCAACAAAGGCCCACAGTTGATTGAGCAGAGCTGGATCGTGAGCCAAGTACACGGCAGTGATGCTAAAGAGCCCACATGGTGTCCAAAGCCTTCAGGGAATGCTCTCTGTTTACCTGATGGTAAGTGCCATTGAGTTGGGTCTGACTCATAGTGACCCTCACAGGGTTTTCAATGGCTGATTATTTTGAGATTGCTTTAGGAGTGGATTGCCATGTCCTTCTGTTTTTGCAATGTTGGGGATCAAATCCAGGACCTTAGGGAGTGCAGACCAGCACTCTATCAACTGAGCTCAACCCCAGCCCTTATCATCCAAAAACTGAATATTTTCTGACTTCAATTAGAAAAGGCCAAAATAACTACCAAATTACATATATTGAAGCATATCTTGGTGGTACTAGGAGCATTCAGGGAATGCATCATTAAAAAGGATTTGGTTCCTGTACTGGAACCAAGAGTCATCTCTACCTTCCATGATAAGATGTAGGGGCCAAGTAGATCTTATAGAAGGGAAGCCTTGCTAAGGATCTGGCCCAGGGAGTTTGGTTTCTGACTTCTGAGCCAACAATCTCATTATCATATGGGAATGACATTGTGTCATCCCAACCTTGGGTCACATTTGAGATCCAGAGGCATACAAGTGACTCTCTTTGAGACATAGTTCCTTGATTAAACCAGCATGACATCCTTCTGACCTGTCAGTGGGGGGAGAAGGAATGTGTTACACTATCAGCTGGAACTCAGTGAATGAATCCTTTTAATGCATGGCATTGGATGTGGGGATTTGAATGCCTCAACACTCACAACATTTTAGCAAACAAATATCTCCCATAAAGAGTCTCCAAAATGCCATTTGTGTGACATGAAGGGAATGGTCTGAAGACATGACAAAGAGCTTCATTATTTGTGAGTAGAAGGTAGGAGCCTGTGTGTATGATGGCTGCTGGGGAGAGAACAAAAGCAAGTGGGTTTGTGAAGATCTGAAGGAAAAAAGAGCCAAGAGTCATGGTAGAATCGGTATGACGATCCTTGGTAGATTGTAAAATCATGTTACCTTCTACCACTTGGAGAACTTAGGGAAATTATGGTCATTTGTGGAGTCAGAGAGCTAGACTCTAGTTGGAATATCAAGACAATTATAACCTACATACCTTAATATAATGCAGAAAAAAGGGTGAGGTAAGGAAATTAATATGTATTGTTTGTATGTGATGTGGTCATATACAATAATTTTCCAGTCATTGACTCATTTCACCATTTAAGTCGCATCATGCATTTGCTATTATTATCTTCTCTTTTCAAGGGAAGAAGATGGGGCTCAAGGAGGCAAAGGGGACCCACACTCAGGGAGAGGGGGAGAAGGGAAGTGGACTCAGGGCTTTGGACACTTTTCTTATATTTTAATGAAAACAAGGACTAGCCCCAAACTTAAATTCTCATCAGTATAGTTATGGTATAGATGAATATTTTCTTAAAAGGAGAAAGTAAGAAAGGAGGCATCTTCTGGTTTGTCGTTTATCTTCCATATCTTCCCATGGTTCTTACTTCCAGGGTGCTTTCAGGGCCTTCTGGACAAAAAGGCTAGAGTTTTCTGCATCTACCTCCCCCTCTCCACTAGGCCTTTCCCTGTAAATTGCACAGATGTGGCCATGATCACTTCAACTGTCAAAACCAGCATCACATCAGGACAGCCTTTTGTCAACAGAGTTGACGTTGTAGCACATGAGAGATCTGTGCAGGTCTAACCAAACTTCCCTGTGTGATGTCTGTGGTCCTGACCACTTGTGGAGCCTTAGGCTCTGTGGTTTCTCTTACTAGTGTGGACTGGTTGAAGTAGCATTTGGCCAATAAACTGGAGTCATGGGGTCACTTGTACTGCACAGCTGTGCAAACTGTCCATGTATCCCAGGTACCCAACCACTGGGGCCTTTTAACCTGCCATTGGCCTCAGTGGGAACCACTATTGAACAGGATGGAGGGATAGCCAGGCGCCATGGTGCACGCCTTTAATCCCAGAGACTCAGGAGGCCGAGGCAGGAGGATGGTGTGTTTGAGGGCAGAGGCAGCCTGTGCAACTCAGGGAGACCCTGTTTGAAAATAAGCAATGAATGAGGGGCTGGGGTTGCAGCTTGGTGGTAGAGCAATTGCCTAGCATGTGTGAAGCCCTGGGTTCAAACCTCTAGTACTGGGGGGAAAAAGTAAAGAAAAAAAAGAAAAGAAAAAGAATGGAAGGAGACAATGAGAGGACTGATTCACTGATGCCAATGTGGCTGTGGCCAATGGAGGGCCTCTAAGTGGCCTTGGGGAATTAGCTGGCCAGATCTAATCCTAGCCATTTTCTTCCCTGGTGATTCATGTACACAAAGCAATAACTCAGAGATCCACCTGGAGTGTGACGGGTGGGAACTTCGCCAGGGTGACTGAGACCGAAGGTTATCCATGTGCATTAGTTTTGGGTGGATGCTGTAACAGATGATCACAGAGTTCATGGCTTCAAGCAGTGTACGTTTGTTTTCTGACAGTTCTGGAAATCAGAAATCTGCTCTGGGTGTCAGTGGGCTATAACATCAGGTCAGGTTTGTGCTCCGTCCGGAAGCTCTGGGAAGAGCCCACTTCCTAGCCTTTTCCATCTTTGGGACACTGGGCTCATGGCCCAGCTCATCTGTTGCCATTTTTCTGACTTTTAATGCAGGCAATATTAAGAAGGAGAGAGAGAGAGAAGGAGGAGGAGGAGGAGGAGGAGGAGGAGGAGGAGGAGGAGGAGGAGGGGGAGGGGAGACAAGAGAAGAGGATCACCCAGAATGCTCCTTTATCTCTACCCTACACACTAACCTGTTAATGCTCAGCATCCTATGCATAGGCCAGTAATCAATTTGCCAATTAATATTTCTCAAAATTGATAATGTTACTGTTGTATAAATAGGATGCCGGCGTTTTTTTTTTTTTTTTTTTTTTTTTTTTTTTTTCAATGCTGGGGATTGAACCCAGGGGCTTGCCTGGCACTCCCAGCCCAGAATAAATATCTCTTGAAAAATTCTATGTATCCTGTTTAGTATAGCTGCTGGAGTCCTTGGATAGTAATGGTCAGTCCTGGAGTGAAGTTCTTTTTTTGTTGATAACTACATGTTTAACCAAGAAAACTCAAGGTACTTAACTGCAGGGCACAATTTATCTATCTCTACAATGGGCACCATACCCTTTGTCCTATCTTCCAGGACTATTGTGATGGAAAATAAGATCATGAAAAATTGCTACAAAGGATGTGGTTGTTGAATCAAGCAGTTTCTGTGACCTCACCAAAAGAGGTGGAAGAGGGGCCCGTGCTATTCCTACCTGGGCCACACCACCTCTGACTCACTCCCACTTACTCCTCTACCAACCTTGTGGGTGGCTCTGTTATTACAGAACTTTTTTTCAGCTTTACATATTAGATTTACATATTTAATATGCAATGATGCTTCAAAACAAGGACATCAATTGCCACCCAATGAACATTAAGTAAACAAAAAGATGACTCAAAAGAAAGGAAAGGAAGGACAAGAGGTGGCCTGTGTAGACTCCGTCCTTGCTCCCTCCGAGTGAAAGAGTGAAAGGAGTGTCACGTCTGAGCCTGTCTTCCATGGTAAGCACAAAATCCCAGAGACTGGGTGATTCCTAAAGAATAGAGGTTTATTTCCGCTCAGTGTTCTGGAGCCTGAGCAGTCTGAGAGCATGCCAGCGCTGCTTCAAATAATGTCAGGGAAAAAAGGGCAAATGAGTATGGGGAGCAGGGTAACCCCAAGACGCAGCCTTGTGTTGTAACACCCCACTCTCCTGATAGCGGATCCAGTGGAAACAAGAACTCACTCACCCCTCCGTAATGAACGCTGTGCTGAGAGCCGCGTTAATCCATCCTCATGACCTTGTCACCTCTTAAAGGCCTCTTCTTCCATCACTGCCCCGATGACTATCCAATTTCAGCAATTTCAGTGTGTTTCAGAGGGGACAAACCACATGCAAATCATGGCACTCACTTGGCTCTCCTCTTGGGGAGACTGCTTGTTGTGTATCTCCCATCTGGCCAGACAGGGACCCCCCAAATATAGGCCATGGGAACCCAGGGCCACCCCCCTTAATGCCCAGTGGGCCAGATACAGAAGAAAAACATCATGCCCCTCCTCCCCCAAATGATCTCAGGACAACTTCATTAAAAGATCCTGGGTCTCCGGGCGATTTGTGAATCAGTGAAGTAGCCTGTTATTTCAGACTCCTTTCCCCAAGGCCTTTCTGTCCTGCAGTAGCAGGACCTACCTGGCACATAGTGGGCCCTACAAACAACTGGTAAATACAGTGAACCTGCTCTGCACTCTCTGAGGCCCTGGGTTCAATTCCCATCACTGCAAAACTAGAAGGACCTGGCAGCTCACTCCTGAAACAATCCTGAAACAACCAGCCATTGAAAATGCTATGAGTAGCAGAGAAGCACTGACACAGTGCCGAGCATGGTACTGTGTTGGGGAGTGTTTCCTTCAGCTGTACCTACAGTTACTATGAGTTGGACCCTGCTGGAGGGCACCTAACAACAATAATAACAGAGTGCAAGTGTTAACTTGCTGCTGGGCAGCCCAAAGAAAAGCCAAGGAAACTCAGGAGCAAGTTCAAACTGTGCAGCAGATCATTTGACATTTCTGATGATGACTGACGGTTTTGAGACTTGGGGTCCGTGGGCAGGGCTCCCGGAGGAGGTGGGGCGTTTGCTCTGACCCTGCTCTCCTGGCCTTACTGCCCGGGCTCACAGAGCAGAGCAGGGCCAGGTGCAGAGACATGAGAGAGGGCTCATAGATGAGTCCATGGAGGGAGCTGGTGCCGGCCAGAGCCATTGGGCAACCTTTGTGGCTCTGGTAAGCAGAGCCAGGAAGAAAGGAACCTCCCTTGAGTCAGGCTGAGGGGGAGCAGCAGTTGCTTCACCCAACCCCTGAGGGCTTGGAGAGCAACTTGTTTGGTCCACCCAAAAGCCCAGAGCTGGGACCAGCTCAACGGAGCAGTTCAATGTGAATAAGCAAAGCAAGGCAAAACAAAACAAAACAAGCCAAAACAAACGAACAAACAAAAACCCCAAAAGCAAAAAAAACAAGAAAACAAAAACAATCTTCGGATTTAATTGAAAACAACCACCAAACTCCCAAGCCCTTTTTCTTTCAGGGCAACTCTGCAGTCCAGTTTCTGAGGGAGAGGGCAGAGATTGCCCCCGTGTCGTCCTAATGCAAAAATGGGGGTCTGGAGCAGGCAGGCTCGGACCGGAGGGCTGTGCCAAGCCACAAGCCGCCCACTCAGTCTCCGCATCCAGCACCGAAACGCCAGGAAGCGGAGCCGGCCACGCCGCGCGTGGGGCCCAAGGACTCCAGGGAGCCGTGGCCCGAAGACCCCTGCCGGGGCCGAGCAAGCGTTTCCTTTCCTATCGCTGGGATCTCCGCCAGGCCGGGCTCCGTTGGAGGAGCCAGGGAGGCAGCGCAGAGGCCGCTGCTGACACCGCAGGGCTCGGGCTGGGGCCGCCTGCGCTCCCGTCCTCCGGCTGCCTGGGAATCCCATCGCTTCTGAAATCATGGATCAGAATCAGCCCTGGCTGTCCAGAGCTGGGGCTGCCCCGCCCGCCTCGGGCCAGCCAGCTGGACCCTCCCAAAACGGGTTCTCTTTTGTCAGCTGCCTTTTATAGAACTATAAAACCCAAAGTTCAATTCCGAAGCCTTAGAGGAGTTAACAGAACAGGCAGCCTTCGCCTTCCGGACTCTTCCTGCCTCCCTCGCTGCTGTGTGGCTTCCTCCCCACCAGCAGAGCCCAGGGGCTCATGCCTTCCATCACTCAGACTCACAAAGATTCTGCACCCGCTCAGTGGTACAGCACTTGCAAAGCATGCAAGTGCGAGGCCCTGGGTTCAACCCCCAGTATGGCAAAAAAATAAAAATAAAACAACAACAACAACAACAACAACAATAATAAAAGCATTCAAAACAAACAAACAGAAAAACAACAACAAAAAACAAAGATCCTGCACCCCACACCCGCCAGGGTGCCCAGGAGGGAGTGCTGGACCTGACTTTGGAATTGGGGGAGAGAGAAGGGAAGGGGCAGGGTTATGTTGGGACCCCCTGGGGAAAGAAAAGACACCTCAGTAACAAGTGAAACCCAACACAGAAAATAACGGTGACTCTTGCTACTTCCCCCTGCCTCTCTAGGCATTTGAATCCATTGGCAAAAGAATAAGTGACTGGGGTGGACATTAGGCTCAGCAGAGTTTTGAAAAGAGAGAGCATTAGACGTGTTGGAGCTTCAGAAATAAACATGAATTCTCACCTTGGTAGCTCAAGACCTGGGTTACAATAAGCGCTAAATTAATAATGGCCGCAGAAAGAAAGGAAGATGAGCTTGTTTATTTTCGATGCCTTAATAAAAATTGGACTAGGGCTAATTAATAAAAGTCTTCTGATTCTTAGGAAAAGGAGACCAGGTCTACAGTTAGGAAGCCCCATGGATACTCTAAGCACGTGAGAAGAAAAAATCAAAACCAAGTGGAACTCACTGGAAGTTCCAACATGGCACCTGGGTCCTACAGCAGCACCTGGGGCACCATCTTATTTCCCAGCCTTGCCTTTTAAATACCTAGGCTAACTGCAGCTTAAAGGATTAATGGGAAGTGGAAGAAAATATGTATAAGTAAAGCCACTCTTTGCTCAAATTAGATCAGTTACCTTGATGTGATAAACAGACTTTTATCGCCCCATTTATCTCCATGGGACCTTTCTTCTCTTGGCTTTGAGGTGTTAGCCTGCAGATGGAGCATTGGGACTTCTGTGAACCTCTGAGGTTATTATGGGGTGTTATATAACTGGCATTATAAAATTGGAAAGAATCTTAAAGATAAGACCTAAATCCAAGTCTTTAATTCGTGAATAAGAATGAGAGAGGGTAAATGACTTATGCTTTGTATACACTGACATTTATTCATCCACTCTAAGATTATTACTATTATTGGTCTTTTTGTTGTTGCTCTTACTATTAGCACCAGACATTGTTTTGTGCACTGTGGTGTCAGTGGTGAACCAAAGGGGGGGTCGGTAATAGTCTTGTTTTGTGAACTTACATACTATTTAGGGAAACTAACACTAACCAGATGAACTAAGGAGAGAAAGGTACCTTTTTAGAAAATGATCCATCAGTGCAGGAAGTGGTAGGACTCTGGGTGTGATGGCCAGGGAAGGCCTCTCTCGGCAGGTGGCCTTTGAGATGAGCTATGAAAGGGAGCCACCTATGAGAAGCTTTGGGAAAATTTTCCAGAGGGATGAGTCAAACAAAGGTCCTGGGGCCATATCAACATAGATACTTTTTGAGGCAGCAATAGACCAGTGTAGCTGAAGTATAGCGAATAAAGAGAAGAACAGTGGCAGATCTACTGCCTACAATCTATAAAAACCCCCACGTAGTCTTGGGACTACTATGATTAGTATGTTTTTGTGAGACCACCATTCCCTTGTTATAATACCACATTCTCCCCTGAAAGACTTACCCAGAGAGCAATCCTAAGAAGCAGGCTAGTTACCTCCCCAAGATATCCTCAGGGCTCAGTCCATCTTGAGTTTTGTTGCAATTCACCATGCAAAATCCAAGCTGTAGAAGTGCCACTGTCATTGAGCCCTTCTTATGGGCTGAGTTGTATTTCTCCAAAAAGACATACTAAGTCCTAATCCTGGGAACCTCAGAAGGGGAGCTGGTTTAGCTCAGTTGGTAGAGTGCCGTTCTGCACTCTCTGAGGACCCAGGTTCAATCCCCAGCACTGCCAAAACAGGAGAAGGGCATGGTAATCCACTCCCAAAATAATCCCAAAGCAATCAGCCATCAAAAACCCTATAAGGGTCAATATGAGTCAGACACGACTTGACAGCACCTAACAACAACAACAACAACCCGAGAAACTGAGAATGGGAATCGATTAGGACAGAAGATATTTACAAATTGTTATGGTCTGAATATTTGTGTCCCCTGCCTCCCCCAGCCAAATTTGCATGTTACAACCTGTTCCCTGATGTGATGATATTGGTAATAGAAAGTAGAGTCTTTGAGGAGAAATCAAGTCACAAAGGTGGAGCCCTCATGAACAGGACTAGGGTTTCTATTTTTAAAAGCCCAAGGGGGCTCTTTTACCCCTTTCACCATGTGGGGACCCAGTTCAAAGGTGACACTGAGGAGGAAACAGGTCCTCACCAGACACCAAACCTGCCAGGACCTTGACCTTAAACGTCCCAGCCTTTAGCCATGTAAGACACAAATTTCTCTTGTTTATAAACCACCTAGTTTAGAGAATTTTTATTCTAGCAACAGAAGTAGCCTAACACAGAAATTTAATCAAATTAAGATGAGGTCATTGGGGTGGGCATAAATGGTGTCCCCCCCACCCAGGGTAAATGGTGTCCTCATGAAAAGGAGAAGTCTGCATGCAGGGGTAGCTAGGCCTGGAAGGAGGACAGTGTGAGAAGACACAGGTGAAAACTCCCTGTGGACAGAGCTGTGGTGTGGCCACATCCCAGCAGCAAGGAGCCTCCTTCCCTGCAGGTCACAGAGGCCAGGTGGCAGATGGCTGGCCTCCAGAGCTGTCACACGATACATCTCTTGTCCTAAACTGCACAGTTCTGGTATTTTGTTAATTTAGCCCTAGGAAGCAAACAGCCTGCAGTGGTAGCACTGTGGCTTCTGATCCTGCCAGATGTCAGAAGGTAAGAAGGGTTGGGCCTGGTTAGTACTTGGATGGGAGACCACGTGGGAACAGCAGATACTATAGGCTTGGGAGAAGGACCTGGCAACCCACTCCCCCAAATTAATCTGCCATTGAAAACCCTATGAATAGCAGAGAAGCACTGACAATAGTTTTTTTTTTTTTTGCCAGGGGTCGGGGGGGAGATTGACCTGGCAACCCACTCCCAAAAATCAAACCGCCATTGAAAACCCTATGAACAGCAGAAAAGCACTGACAATACTGTTTCACCTGTTGTACGCAGGGTGGCTATGAATTGGATACTGACTCGATGGCACCTAACAACAACAGGCAGCAAACACAGACTCTTATCATCTGTTGGGGTTTTAGCTCTAGCCCGGCTAAAGTTAGGGCCAAACCCTCAACATAACAACGTGGCCGATGTCGAGAAAGAAGGACCTTGGGAGACCTTCAGATGGTTAAAGAAGGATAGGTAGGGTTTATTGGGGTGCTCCCCTGATGGAGAGCAAGGAGCAAGCAGCCCCTATAGAGCAAGGCTCTATCCCTTTAAGTGCAGGCTCTAGGCCTGCAGCATAGAATGCTGCAGGCTAAGTGCTGGTACAGCTCAGCCTTAAAGGCACAGCCACAGCCGCAGATGTTCAGTTGAGGTCCGATGGTCTTGACTCTCGCGGCTCACCTTCTTTACCTCCCTCCTTCCCAAGGATGGGAGGAGTTGGGAGGCTCTTCGTGGCTTGCTAGATGCCTTTGGCTCTTCAGGGCTCCTGGGCTTGATCTCGCCGGCTTGCTGGATGGTCTTGCTGGAGTAGGGAGCGCTGGTCTAGGTGATGAGGATCAGGAGGCGGTCAGAGAGGTCAGGATCGGTGGTGCTGCAGGGACGATGATGGGGTCCAGGAGCCCTGCTCTTATAGGGTCCTGGAAGGGTCACATGGTGGGGTTCAGCCAATCAAGGCACACAGCTGGCAGGTACAGTGGGCAAACGGACATAACTGCCAGGTGGAGACAGTTATTACCTGCCAGTGGTGAGGGGAGCCAATCAAAATTAAGATGTTTAGGGCTGGTCAAGCTGGCTGGGGGCCATCTTTGCTCACTCGATGGGAGGGGCTGTTTTGAGTGAGTGAGATGAGCCCTGGGGTCAACTGGGGGTCAGCCCCTCAGGCTGTTATGAGGGACCCTAGCTGGGAAATATTATTTTAAAAATCCCCATCAATCATCTTGTTGTTGTTGTTGTTGTTGTTAGGGGCTGTTGAGTTGGTGTCCAACTCATAGAGACCCTACATACAACAGGTGACACACTATTATCAGTGCTTCTCTGCTATTCATAGGGTTTTCAATCACGGATTGATTTTTTGGAGTGGGTTGCTGGGTCCTTCTCCCAAGCCTATAGCACCTGGTGTTCCTAGGTGGTCTCCCATCCAAGTACCAACCAGGCCCGACCCTGCTTAGCTTCTGAGATCTGACAAGATCAGATGCCACAGGGCTATGGTCGCAGGCCTTATCATCTTTCAGCTCTGTATACCCACTAACATAATAAATGTGCCCCTCCTGGGTTCCTCAAAACCCTCTCACTGGGCCCATCACTCAAATGACCCATATCCTCCCACTTTTTAAGAATGATGTGTCCAAATGCCCATTGCAGTGGGGGAAAGGGTCATCTCGAGAGGTCATGGCTTCCCTTCCCACCACCTTTACTAGCAGATCTTCTTTTCTTTCCCTTGACACCAAGGCCTAGAAGACAGTTATGAGTCTTGTTTACCCAGCACAACAAGCCTGGGGCCATTTCTCCATCCTCTGCCTTCTCCATCTTTTGCTTCTCTGATGCCTACAACCTTAGGCCACATGCCCTTGACTACCTCTCCTGTGTCTGGACAACCCTGGGCACCTTCTCCTCGTCCTCTATCTACCACAGACTTCACACCTGTCTCCCTTTGACCGTGGATGACACCCCCATCATCAGTCTTGGGTATCACCATAGTCGCAGAGGCCTTTCATGATCAATCTCTCAGGTTATAGTCTGTCCACTTCTAAGGATCTGTTCTGCTTTCTTGCACGTTTGGATGCAGTCATTCAGCTGCTACTGCCTGGCCTCCAAAATCTCACTTTTACGAATGCCACTTCCCCAAGGCAGGAGCGGTGGCGCATGCCTGTAATCCTAGTGACTTGGGAGGCAGAGGCAGGAGGATTGCATGTTCAAGACCAGAGGCAGTCTGTGTAACTTAGCAAGACCCTGTCTCAAAAAGTTAAAAAAAAAAAAAAAGGGCTGGAGGTGCAGCTCAGTAGTCCAGCACTTGCAAAGCATGCAACTGCAAGGCCCTGGGTTCAACGCCCAGTACAAAAAAACTCCCAGTGCAAAAAAAAAATACCACTCCCAAATGATCACCTGTTGCCTTCCAGCTAAATCCCTCTAAGAGCCCGACCTCAGCAGTGTGTCAACCCTACTGGAAACCGAAACCCATTGACCCTTCCTTTTGACACTGTTCTCTCTACTCTTCCTGTCTTCCATCTCTTCTTCCTATCACTGCAATTCCTGCATAAGCTCCCAGCCTCCACCACTCCCTCCAGTCTTGTGAGGGGCTCTCCATTGGGTTTCCACTCATAGCAACCCTATGTACAACAGAACAACACACTCCCCAACACTGTGCCATGTCCAGCACTACTGTCAGTGCTTCTCTGCTCTTCACAGGGTCTTCAATTGTCAATTGTTTTGGCATCGTATCAGAAATGGGCTGCCAGGGCCTTCTCCCTCCCTCCAGCCTACTGACCTGAAAATCCCCTTCCTGCTTTAGCTAAGCTGTGCCTCTGCGACTGTGCCATCACATCTTGACTCTGGCAGGAGGAAAAGGTCAAGCACGGCTGTGTGTTCACATGGGGAATTTTGACCATAAGCCTCCAAAGGGTCCTTGTCACTGCCTGGCAACCCTTCTCAATGTCCCTGGTCACCTCCTAGCACTGCTCTCCAAGGCCAGCGTGTGACACTTCCTCTGTCCTCACCTCCGCCCCCTTACTCTGAGTGGATGACCTCGGCTTTTATTCACTGAGCAAACAGGCAGGCAGGAGAGAACTTCCTCAGCTACCTGCAAATGACTCAGTCACCCATCTCCTGCCTTCCTTATAGACTGTTCCCTGCTCCCAGCCAAGACTTCTGCTCACTTCCATCCTGAACACACTACCATCCTGAACACACTACTTAAGGACGTTGCTCCTTCCGTCATCACCCCTGCCCACAGTCCTCTTTCCTCTCTGTTCTCTCATCCCTTCCATCAGTAAACACACTGGAATCTCTGCCCTCTCCCCTCTTCCTTCTGAGCCTCTTCTAGTGCCCACTTTATTCTCTTTCTGGCACTTAACAAAGCTCTGTGAAGTTGTCCCCTGTACGGCTGCCTCCCCTTCTTCCCCTTCATATCAGGAGCTCTTCTTTACCTGTCCCACAGGGCTTTTTCTCCCCACTATTCTTCTTTGGTCTCAGGCATTGGCCAAATTTAAAGACCCATTCTCAATCTTCATCTGGAAATTATGGCAGCACTTGGAACAGTTTGTCTTCAACTGGATGTTTGGACATTACATTCTACTGCTTTCTCTATGAACTTTGACAGATTCCCTTTCTCATAGCCTTGGCTTTGTCCTCTCTTTTATCCATGTCCTATAAATATTTATTGGCCACAGAGCTTAATTCTTGGTCCTAATTTCTATACTTCTTAGCAAATCTTGTCCCAGAATCTGGCTTTAAATACCATCTATATGTTGGTGACACACTTTTATCTTCAAACCCAATCTCTCTCTTAAGTTCCAGACTTGTGTATCTAACTGCCTACCTCATGTTTTCACTCTGACATCTACTTGTTGTTGTTGTTAGGTGCCATCAAGTCGGTATCTGACTCATAGTGACCCTCACAGGGTTTTCAATGGCTGACTGTTTCGGGATTACCTTGGGAATGGATTGCCAGGTCCTTCTCCCATTTTTGTGGTGCTGGGAATTGAACTCAGGACCTCAGAGACTGCAGTGCAGTGCTCTACCAACTGAGCTAAATCCCAGCCCCTGACATCTACTAGACATGTTAAATATAACATGTTCAAAATGGAACTCGTGACTCCCTACCCCCCAAATGTTCTCTGGTTACAGGTGTGTTCATTTCATTCTCAACCTGTCCAGGTATCAAGTCTTGTAATTTTCCTTGAGCCCTCACCCCCTCCTGTCTCACAGACAAATCCATCATCAAGGCAGCCTGCTGTGCACGCTAAGGAAAGAACCAATCAATCTCTGAAAAAGAAACAAAGCAGGGTATGGGATAGAATGTTCTAGAAGAAAATGAAGGATGGCGGTGTTATTTATTAATCACGAACAATAATGGACTCTGAGAAATGTGACATTGAGGTAAAGTCCATCCTGAACTGTAGGAAGGCACAGCTCTAGCAGCATCGAGGGGGGGGAGAGAGAGAAAGAGAGAGAGAGAGGGAGGGGGGGAAGAAGAAGAAGAAGAAGAAGAGGAGGAGGAGGAGGAGGAGGAGGAGGAGGGGAGGGAAAGGCGCATTCCAGCAGAGGGAGCAGCAAGAGCATCCAGCAGTCAGGAACAGGTCACATCTGAGGAACAACAAAGCCTGAGTGCCAGAGGCAGATTGAGGGGGTATTAGCTTAGGCTGTCACAACAAAATACCAAGACTGGATAATTTAGATGACAGAAATTTATCTTCCCACAGTTCTGGAGGTTGGGACTCCAAGATCAAGGTTTTGGTCACAATGGTTTCTCACCAGGGCTCTCTTTCCTGCTTCCTCACATGCTTTCCTGGTATATGCAACAGAGAAAGAGGGGTCAGCTTTTCTCTCCCTCCTCTCATAAGGCCACCAGGCCTATTGGGTTAGGGCCCCATCCTTAAGACTTTGTTGAACCTCTATTACCTCCCATGGACCCCATTGCTACATGCAGTTGCAATGGATGTTTGGGGTGCAACATACAAATTTTGAGGGATGGAGCATGATTAAGCCTCTAACAAGGGTTATGAAAGTGAGTCCGGATTATAAAAGATTTTAGTGGTCTGGGGAGGACTGAAGCTTGCATTTTACTCTTCTTGTTAAGGAAACTAATGAGTGATTTTGAGTAGTGATACTGTAATATTGGTATGACTTAGGTTTGATAGCTAATATTGGCTGACTTGTAAAGAGTCAATGCCAAAAAAGCAAGAAAAGAAGCAGTGGGTCCAGCCAGAAACTTATTGTAATATTCCAGAGAAGGGATTGGCCAATTATTTTCTATAATGGTTTGTTGTTGTTGTGAGGTGCCACCAAGTCGGTATCCGACTCATAGAGACCCTAGGTACAACAGGCAAAACACTACTGTCGTGCTTCTCTGTTATTCATAGGGTTTTCAATGGTTGATTGTTTTTTTGGGGAGTGGGTTGCCAGGTCCATCTCCTAAGCCTACAGTGTCTGGTATTCCCAGGCGTCTCCCATCCAAGTACTAACCAGGCCTGACCCTGCTTAGCTTCTAAGATCTTATGGGATCAGAAGCCATGGTGGCATGGCTGCAGGCATAATGGTGTAGATAGTGAATATTTCAGGCTTTGTGGGCCCCACGATCTCTAACTAACTATTAGATTCTGCTATTGCCATGTTAAATCAGCCACAGACAATAGGTAAAGGTTAATGGGTATGTTCCAACAACTCTTTATAACACACACAGGGCTGGGTTTGGCAAGTGGGTTGTGGTGTGCAGACCTCAGTTCTAAACCAGAAGTGACAAAGGCTGGGCCTAGGCCTATAGCGTAGGATATAATAAGCCATGGCTGGATTTGAGGTTATATTAGAGGCAACAGTTCATCACTTGTTAGTGATGAAATAGATATGAGAACTAAGAGCCAGCATGTAATCAAGGATACTGTCTTGAGACCCACCTTTTAATTGTTCCATTTAACTACATGATTTCTGCAGAGACTTCTTGTCACTCCTTGGACAATAGTTTTATATTCCCATGAGGATGAGTAAGATAAGGTTGCTATCAATGAAAAAATGGGTGTTGAGTCCACTGAATGGCAAAGAAGAACTCCATCCAAGGGACTGTGACTTTCTGCTGAAAGAAATGCTTCTCTCCAAAGCTAGCCTTGGATCTCCCTCTTCCTCAGTGGCTCAATGGAGCCACAGGGAGGGATAGTAAGGATGGGTTTCTCAGTAGGGGAGGAGTCTTTCTTACTGCCTTTGTTTAGAATCCTCAGTGCAAGGTGCTGATAAAAAGTAGGTTGATGGTTATTTCCTTAACTGCTTTTACATTCTCTACCTTCAGTTCACCTTTTTATTGCCTATGCCCAAGGCAGATGTCCCCACTCTTCCCCTACCCCCTCCCTGGAAACATCAGTGTGTTGTTTGTCCCAAGGAGACAATAAGGGCCTTTGAGTAACACCTTCCTGGGTGAATAGTGAGATACCAAGGCTTCCTCTTAATTCCCCTATGCATTTCAATGCAATGTGGATAAAAAACAACACAAAACAAAATAAAAAACAAAACACACACACAAAAATTCAGTTTAGGAAAAAGGAAAAAAGAAAGAAAAAGAGGGTGATAGAAAAATACTAGTCATTCAAGGAATGAGTTAGGGGTGGGCAAATATCTGAGAACCTAGCTTTTTTCCAAGGGCAGCAACCCCTGGATACAGAGTATTAAATATCAGCCATCGGGACATTTTATACCCTGCTTCCATGAGGTGACTGCCCTAGAGGTCAGATCCTGTCCCCAGCAGCTCCCGCTCCCCCTGCCCTGTACCCGTCCAGGTTGCCTCTGCCTGGCCAGGAACACACTGTGCCGGGCCGGGCCACGGCACATTCTCGGTGCGGTAATAAAGCGCACACTTGTAATGCTGGGCCGGGTGACAAGAACAACATGAAATTACACTCTACCCACCCACTGAGAAAACCGAGTGTGTCACACTTCTCTGTGTCATGCTTTTAAAAATATCTCCGCTGACGGTCCAAGTCTCAGGTTGGGCTGGAGGGGTGTTTAGTGCCTTGCTGCGCCAGGTGGAAAATGTTTTCATCAGAATCCCAGGGACCACAGTGATGGATGGCGGCTGTCTGCGTGTGTGCGCATGCGCGCGTGTGTGCGCACAGGAAGGCCCGGTTAAGGAGAAGGGAGGTGGGTGGTTGTTTCTTTGCTGCCTCCCTCCGCCCAGTTTCTTTCCTTTTTAATTGCGTGTTCCTGACGGAGAGGTGTGGTCCCTGGCCCTGGTTCCCAGACTCTTCTCCACCTCTGACCACACAGGGACAAGGATGCCGAGGGATTCTCAGAACTGACAGAAACAACACAGGGGCCAGGACAGGGTGCAGGCTTCTCCCCGAGGAGTTCTTACCAGCCTGTGGAGTGTCTGGAGAGAGAGCGCGGCCCTCCCAAAGGAAGGGTTTAGCTCTTGGTGTCACTCTGCCTTTCTTCCTTGTTTAAGAAGAGCCCAGCCAATCCTACATTGACTGAGACGTTGTCCCGCGTAGGGGGTTGGCTTCAAATATGAGGGAGAGCCAGTTAACCCCCTGGAGGTTTATGCGTATTTGCTTTGGAATCGCCAGGACTTACCCACAAGGCAACTTTGGCAAGTCGTTTAACCTTTAAGCCTAAGTTTCCTGACTTGTAAAAGGGGATAATAATAGTGCCTACTTCCCAAGGTTGTCGTGGAGAGCAAATGAACTGTCGCAAGGCAAGCTCTCAGTTCGGAACCTGACACCCAGCGAGCCCTCAAGAAATTGGAACTGGTTTTGTAGCTTCAGACCTGTACCAGTTACCAACGTGAGGACATAAATCTTGCACTTGATTATCACAAAGGAAAAATGCATATGGCACCCTGTGTGCTCTGCTCCCCACCTGCACTCTGGCAGTGTGGGCTCCGGGCGCTCTCAACTTCACTGACCTACTGGAGTTCCCGCATCCACATCAAGCTGATTTCTCTGCCTGGAACAGTCAACTTCCAGGTATCCTTATGGCCTGCTCTATCACACTATTCTGATATTAACTCCAAGTTAATTTTTTGGAGCGAGATCGTGCTCCCCAAACATTTCAAGGTGGTACCCCCATCATCCCCCCCACCGCCGTGTTTGTGCCTTTTTACCACTATCTGCATGTGATTAATTTGCTCTTTAATATGTCTGTTTTCAAGCTCCCCTACTAGCATGTAAGATCCAGGAAAGTAGGAGTTTTGCCTTTGGTAGTTGTTCATTACAGCATTTCCAAAGTCTAAAATAGTGCTCAAAGTATAGTAAGCATGTATGAAATATCGATTAAATGAATGAACAAATAGCACACAAGCATCTATATGTATATAATTCTCATTTTAAAGATGAACACTCAAAGTCTCAGAGTTTGTATTTCTCATTTTACATATGAACACTCAGGAGCTCAAGGTAATACCTTCACAGCCACTGTTGTTGTTAAGTGCCAGAGTCATCTCTGATTCATAATGACCCTATGTACAACAGAATGAAACATTATCCAATTCCGAGTCATGTACCCAATCATTTTTATACTTAGGCTTATTGTTGCAGCCACTGTGTTAATCCTTCTAGTTGAGGGTTTTCCTTTTACTCATTGACCCATCACTCTCCCAAACATGGTATCTTATAACCATACATCTTATAAATTTCTAAACCCACACTTTTAACAGGATCTCTAGCTATATTTCTAGTTTATAGAAACAATGAAGAACAGTGAAGGCACCCAGGCAATCAGGCATATTCTGAGGCTTGACTTTATCTTTATAACTTTTGGCCTGAGAAAACTTCCAACTGAAGTCCACAAAATTCACAGCCGAATCGATGCAATCAGCCCTGGGCTTTCTCTGCCTGTGAAATATTACCTGATACAGTTGATTGAGGATAGTCTTTGGAAGTATAGAGAAAATTTCAAGAGTTTGTCTATTGACAAGATTTGTCTTCTTTTCTATGTGCGTCCCAAAGGTCTTATGACTTTTATAAAGCTCCCAGAAATTAGGAAGCTCTGGACCTACACCCTTAGACTGCCTCAAGGCCACCTTGTCTGAACCACAAGGCCACCTTGTCTGAACCACAAGGACACTTCTGGTGTATAATCAGCATATGCAATATGCTTCATGATTAAGGAGGAGATTTTTCCCATCCACTCAGTGTTGTGTATAGTTATACTTCCTGACCTTTTAGGATTTCTTTACCTAGGAGCATATCATGCCATTTCTTTCTTTTTGTTGTTGTTGTTTGTTTGTTTGTTTGTTTTTTTTTTGTTTTTTTGAGACGGGATGTCATTAAATTATGCAGACTCTCTCTGGTCTCGAACTTGCAATTCTCCTGCCTCTGCCTCTTGAGTCTCTGGGATTACAGGCTTGTGCCACTGGGCCCGGCTCATACCATTTAAGTCTTAAAAATTGCATCAGAGTGAATTAAGGCCTATGAAAGCTTTTAAGCATGATACTGCGAGAGCAGAGTAATGAATGAAAGCATCTGCCTGGAGTTCTAAAGATACAGGAGAGTATTATCTGGTTACTCTTTTTTTTCTACCCCATTTGAGGATGGCTAAGTGTCTGGTTCCTACTACCATCAAGTAAGGAAAAGTAAACTCTAAGGCCATCACTGGAAAAACCCAACAGGAAATCGGCTATTTATTCACTTGTCCACAAATCATTCCACGATTTTGCTGGGGACAGCTGAGTCCCGTGCTGGTCCTTACCTGCAACTAACCTAGGTTTGAACACACACAATGTGTTAGTTCTCAAAGGTCCTCAAGGCCAGGTACCATAGGACTATTTCATATCTTATTTGATTAATTTTTACTTTAGAAGGGGTGCTTTCCTTTGGCTCTAAGTATTCCCAGGACTCAGGATGTGCAAGCGGAAGACACAGTTTTGCTGGCTGGGACATTCCATTTTGGACACAGTATGTCATTTTTTCATGATATTGAAACAGAAGCCTGATTGTTTTACATCTGGGCAATAGGGTTTGTGATCCTTCAGCAGCTTGACTGTTTAGAGTGACCTGTGGCATTTTCCTTTACCACTTAACTCATGTTGTAGGAAACGAGTCTAAAGTTTCACTCTGTAGTTCCTATCTCTTCCTACTAATGAAAGAACTCAGAGTATGTGGAGTTCAAAAAGAATAAACCTCAATGGCAGCATTTCAGCCCAAAGAGCCCATCAGGGACCTCTCCTCAGGCAAGGTTAGTGCATGTATTCTCTTCTCTTTTGTCCGTTTCCCAGAGTTCTGTGTGTCATGTATATCATGGTGTCTTTGCTAAGACCCACAAAGTCCTGTCCTCAGTGATGATGGTAGCCCAAGAGGTTTCCATCTGGTGATGTCAGACCTATTGGCAGCAACCACAGTGGCACTTCTGACCATACGCCAAAAGTTCTAGGAGCCAGGCATGAGGTGGGTAGTCCAAATAACCATGCCTTCCCAAGCTGCCCTCTGTCCAGGCAACCCACCACTAATTAAAGGCCATCTGTTTAAAACATACAGGCTATCCTGCCAGAAGCAGCCAGATGTCAGCACATTGCTCCTGTCCGTGACCTCTCCTAGGATATTAACATGGATTACTTATGGGTGGGCTGAGGTGGTTGCCCCGTGTGAGCCTCCTTCCTGATCTACTGTATGCATAATGCATACATATATATGCATATTGTAATGACCCCATTAATTTTGGGTCTTGCCAAGTTCCAGACCTATATGGTTTGTAGAGAGATTCTGGGCCTGGTTCAAAAATAATAATTTTTCAAAATGCTCCAAAGTCTCATTTCTCTGTTTTTTCCATGGGCTCTACCTAAGAATAGATATGAATACTTTCTTCATGGGGAGGCATTGGCAGTTTGCTTTTGCCAATTGTCTGCAATCCCGTCTCTCTCTCAGTTAAAATGGGGTGCCGAGCAAGTGCTTGGAAGTCATCATTCTCAATGATGTCTGTTTGTTTTGGCTTTCGTTTTTGTTTGTGGTTCTAGGGGGCTGAGCCCAGGGCCTCGTGCATGCTTTGCAAGTGCACCACCACTGAGCTGTACCCCCAGCTCATTTTTGATTTCTTATCTTGAGACAGGGTCTCACCGAGTTACACAGGCTGCCTCTGGCCTCGAACCTGAGGTCCTCCTGCCTCAGCCTCCTGAGTGGCTGGGATTACAGGCATGTGGCATTGTATCCAGCAATTGTGTTTATTTTTTTTTTGTTTAATTATTTTTTTCTTCCTTTATTGGTAAATGTTGGTGGGGTGCAAAGTAATATAGTATATTGGCTTTTTCCATTATGCAACAATTACATCACTTTTAGTTACACTTTTATCAACTTGCAAGGTTTAGGGAACCTTTTGACTAATATGTAGTAAAACTCATGTGCGTATTTGGGTTGTGTTCCCCTATTTTTCCCATGTACTCATGAAGTTGCATTGTTTACACTGAGATTATTCTCGCCTCCTTTATCTCTCTACATTGATTCTCCTCCCCATCCCATAGTTCTGTTTATTCTTAATTGCAGGTTGAAATGCCAGACTAGCTAAAGCAGGTACAGCTCTTAGTTTGCTCCCCATAAGGGGAAAAATTGCATGAATACAGAACCAAGAATCATAAAGAATGAATTTAAATTCTGGTTCTACCTTCCACCTGCTATGAGAACTTGGGTAATTTCCTTACTCTCTCTGGGTCCCAGGCTGTTTTTTTCCCCCATATTCCCAGACTATGTAGCTTACATATAATGAGCTTAATTATTAACTCTGAAATGAATATACATTTTAAATAAAAAAAAGTAAATGGACTGAATATCCTTATTTGCATTCTATTCAATGTCAAACAAAAATGCTGAAAAATCAGCTCTACACTGATCTGAGGTCCTGGTGTGATTAGCATTTGTACTACTTTTCTCAAAGGGATGGTACAGAAAGAAAGTGGGAGGATCTGGGCATTTTTGACTTGACACATTTAACAAAGGACTGTGCCAGTGAAAGATGTGAAAGTTTTCATCTTTAATTTTTTTCCCCTCTCATGCTCTCTCTCTTCCAATAACCAAGGTCCCCAAACTCCATTTCTACAATATCTCGCCCTCATTACCCAATATCTAGTTATTACCACATATTCTAGAATAATGGTTCTCAACTCAGGAAGAGTCGCCTACTAAAGGGTGGTTTGAAAATTATTGTGAGCAGTGCTGGGTTACAAAATAGGGGGATGCTTAGCAGAAGGGAGCGGATGATGCTGTACATTCTGCAATGTGTTGGTCAGTACTTTAAAACAAAGGATTGCCCTGAGTACCATGCAATCCTGCAAAGATTGTGTTGAGCATTCATAGAAAAACCTGCTAATGATCATCTGATCCTGGAAGATGACTCTGTGTCACATATAAGTGTGATTCTTGATGTTTTAATAATCTGTAATTATTCCAGAAAGGTAACTGTCATGTGAATGGAAAAAAGATCATACTTCCTGTTCTTTGGAAGCTCTCCACGAGCCATTTGCCATGGTAGAAAATCAGAGCAAGAATGGAAATACCACTTTAGTACTTGAGCTGCCACTAAAACACATTTGTGCTGGGGCTGCACCACAGAGCTGTGAGGTGGGCATGGTTCTGTCAGCTGCAGTCAGCAGCTGCAGCTGGTGTGTCTGTGCATACTCAAGTCCCACGGTATGTGCTGTGGAATTGTACCTGAGTACATACCTCCTAGGATGGACAGGGCTGGATTCATGGGTGTGAGTCCTGTTCTTGGTCAATGGCTTTATTGTCCTTGTCTTGAAATTCTTAATGATGTTTGAACAAGAGAGGGTGACCTCAAAGTAAACAGCCCAACTTTAATAGTTAGGGAAATAATTATAATAATACCAACAACACCAAAGGATAGTAATGACGCAAATGGGCTAGATTATTCATGTAATACTGCTGACAATGGAAAAAGATAGATCACTACAGAAAAAAGTGTGGACTTAAATCCTAATTGGGATGCAAAGGTATACAGTAAAATATTCCCAGAAAAAGATGTGCAAGTAGAAGAGAAGTCATTATTGGGGGGTGGTAGAGCAGGGAGGAGAGGCACAAGAGGGTAAGGGAAAAGTTATCTGTGCAATGTACAATGAAACACATATATGGAAATGTCACAATGAAATGCATGTCAGAATGAAACACATTAAGTTGTACATTAAAAATTTCCAATAAAAAATAATGTTTGAGCAAGGACCCCTCATTTTCACTTTACAATGGGTTCCATGTGTTATGTCACCTTACCTGACAAGGAATAGCAATCATTTTACATAAAGGCTCACACAATAAATACTGTAGGCTCTGCAAATCAGGAATTTATTTAAAATAAACATTGAAAAATGAAAAAAAGTTCTTCTCTTATGGGCCATATAAAAACAGATGGAGGGTTGGATTGAGTTGATAGTTTGAGGACACAGCAGAATACGTGTTTCACTGTAAAATAATGTCTTTTTTCTTTCTGTTGCAGCTTGGGCTTTATATTTCTTATTCTGGAATTATGTCTACAGGCAAGTTGTAGTCTGTGTGAATTTCAACATAACAAAGCAGCCTTTATAAATTTGAGGCTACCAAAAAGACAAGTCTGATAGTGTTGTTCTAGACTATTCCTTTGGTGCCCTCATCCTCACTCCAATCCATCCCACACATTGCTGTCTGATTGACTTTTCTCAAAATGCAGCTTTGCTTCTGCCGTGGCCCTGCTCAAATGTCCTCTTCTTCAAATTTTCTATTGCATAACTTGTGGATATTTCATATTTTGGTTGAAATATCTCTATAACAATTGACCCTAAAAGATTTTTCTAGTCTTTATTTTCCACTTCTCTATCACATCTCTTCCTATCTGCTATCTTTTAACATGTTTCCAAGGGCAGGTCTTCTAACAGACCCTTGTGCTGGGGCCTCATGCCTCTCTGAATCCTCACGGTGCCCCTTGGAGCTGATCCTCATTTCAATGTCCTTAATTATATTGGAAGCACCATAAAGGTGGAGAATCAATGATTCCCCAGAATCTTTAACACTACCTGGTTAATAAAAAGTATTAAATTAATAGTTATACAATTGGATTACACATCTTGGGAGTAAGCTGTGAGATTATCTGTTGGATATGCAATTCATTTTAGAATTTCTGCCCCAAATTCCCTTAACTGACAACTAGTGTGGTAGATATGGTGTGCATTTTTAGCATTCAGTTTTCCTTCTTCCTTTCTAAAATTGAGACAGACACACAACCTGAGTTTTGTCCTGGTGTCTTCCCTAGCACCCTCTAGAGGGCATTTGTGATAAATCTAAGCCAATCAGGACTAGAGTTGCCAAATACAATACAGAATGCCCAGTTAAACTTGCATTTTAGGTAAGTAATAATGTTTTTGCCTGCAGTTGTAGCCCTGGGGCATCTGATCCTATCAGATCTCGGAGTACCTGGATGGGAGACTGCCTGGGAACACCAGGCACTGTAGGCTTGGGAGAAGGACCTGGCAACCCCCTCCCAAAAATCAATCTGCCATAGAAAACCCTATGAACAGCAGAGAAGCACTGACAATAGTGTTTCCCCTGTTGTACAGAGGGTTGCTATGAGTCGGATACTGACTCAATGGCACCTAACAACAACAACAACAATAATGTTTTTAGTCTAACTATGTCCATAATATTTAATGACCTGCCTTAACTCATATAGACTAAAGGGGAACACTTATGGTCATGCTTAGAAAAGAGCTTTTTCCTCCTCATGCTAGGTTGAATCAAGTGGGCATGAAGCCCCTTGCAGACATGTTGTAACCACCAGTTTTAGGCAATCCTGAGTGTGGAAAAGTAAATAATATTTAAAATTAAGAGTCTTTATTCCTTTCCTGGAACCATCTCTATCTCTGAATTTCTAGCTAAAGAAATGAATACGCTTCCTTTTTGTTTTAAGCCAGTTGAATCTGTTACTGTTTTCTGTTACTTATAGACAAATACATCCTGATAAGTTTGTTTTTGTTTTAGTTCTACAGCAAACAGCTCTCCCAAGTTCTAGCCTCTTATTACTACTGGCGTTTAGATCACAGACTTGCTTTCCATCAAATCCAAGGGGCAAGGCTGTTTTTTTGTGACTGCACATTCTCCACTTAACTCCTGAATGGGAGCCAGGTGAAAGACTCGGAACATCGCAGTTGAAAATCCATTCCCTACCATTGGACACAACATTCCAAATTTAAGTGCCACCATGAGTTTCTGGATGTGGAAATCTTCTTGTGATTTCTAATGTCTGGGCTTTTCTTACTTTTCTCTTTACTTTATTTTATTTATTTATTTACACATATATATATTTTTGTGAATAGAGAGCTGCCCTAGTTGCCTGCTCAAGTTCTGTTCTCCTTTCTAATAACAGTACTTTCTTTCTTTCTTTCTTTTTTTTTTTTTTAAGTTTAAACTTTTTTGTTGTTTTTGAGACAGAGTCTTGCTATGTTGGCCAGGCTGGTCTCAAACTCCTGGGCTCAAGTGATTTCCTTACCTCAGCTTCAGCCTCTTCAGTATCTAGGACTATAGACCTGTGCAGAGTAACTAGCTTTTTTTTTTTTTTTTTTTTTTTTTTTTTTTTTTTTTTTTTTTTTTTTTTTTTTTTTTTTTTTTTTTTTTTTTTTTTTTTTAATTACCGGACTACTCATTTTGAATTCTCAGGCTTTATGTGTAGGGTGAAACTGAAGAGAGTTCCACTTTGGGCCAGGCTTGGTAGCTCACTCCTACAATCCCAGTGACCTGGGAGGTAGAGACAGGAGGATTGTGCATTTGAGGCCAGAGGCAGCCTGCATAATTTAGCGAGATCCTATCTCAAGCTAAAAAGTAAAAAAAAAAAAATGGGCTGGGGGTGCAGCTTAGGGGGTAGGGCACTTGCAAAGCATGCATGAGGCCCTGGGTTCAACCCCCAAGTACTGCAAAAAAAAAAAAAAAAAAGTTCCACTTTGCCCAGCCTAATTAGTGTACACATTCCTTCAACTCACAACAGGTAGGCATGGGATCAAGTCAATCCAGTGGAAGTGAGTTCTGGGAGTTTTGATGCAACTTTTGGGAAGAAGTTTTACTGTATGTATGTTTTTGAAGTAGTATACCTAGAGCTTCTAAGCACAACCCAAGAGAAGGACACCAGAGCAAAAGAGAGCAGGGACAGCCATCAGCATAGTAGAAAATTTGCTCTGACTCTCCTTAGGTTTTTTTCCTCTGGTTGTACCTAAAATTAGCCCCACCATTGGACTTCTAGATATGTGAGCTAAGACGACCTTATCCTAGGTAAATGTGGTATCCAGAGGGTTTGCTTATAAGTGACAGAAAGCTAACTTACGTTTTGCGTTTGTAGTTATGCTTACTGTTAAGAGGATGGCCGGTCAAGTGAAAGAATTATTACAAGTTGAGCATTAATTGTGCAAAGGTATTTGTGTGGTTTGTTTTAGTCAATCTCTTGAAAAAGTATTGTGTACCTGTCAGAGAAAGAATTAAGGATCAGAGAATTTGACTTCAAGAGGTCACCCAGCTGGTAAGATGCTGAGGGAGGATTCAAATTCGGGTGTTACTTCCATGTCAGTCCTCATCACCACAGACTTCAGGTTTGGGGGTGTGTTTGAATTTGTTGTTGTTGTTGTTAGATGTCATCAAGTCAATATCCAACTCATAGTGATCCTACGTACAACAGGTGAGAAACACTATTGTCAGTGTTCCTCTGCTATTCTTAGGGCTTTCAATGGAGGTTTGATTTTTGGGAGTGGGTTGTCGGGTCCTTCTCCCAAGTCTACAGTATCTGGTGTTCCCAAGGCAGTCTCCCATCCAAGTACTAACCAGGCCCGGCCCTGAATAGGATTGTTGTTGTTAGGTGCTGTGGAGTTGTGTCTGACTCATAGTGAGCCTCATAGGGTTTTCAATGACTGATTGTTTGGGGATTGCCTCGGGAGTGGATTGCCACATCCTTCTCCCATTTTTGCAGTGCTGGGAATCAAACTCGGGACATCAGAGACTGCAGAGCAGTGCTCTACCAACTGAGCTAAATCCCAGCCCACGTTTGAATAGCACCTCACAGTGGCAAAGTCTGACACTAGACATACTATGTGCCATAGACTGTTCTGAACACTTGATGCACACACCCTAGTGCTCCTAACAACTCTATTAAAGAAACATGTTATTGTTGTCATTAGGTGCCATTGAGTCAGGTCCGACTCATAGTGACCCTCATAGGATTTTTAATGGCTGAGTGTTTTGAGATTGCTTCAGGAGTGGATTGCCATGTCCTTTCCCCCTTATTAAAGAAACATAATGTTTCCAATTTCATTGATGACAAAACAGATTTATCAAGTGGGTGTCCTGAGATCACACACCTAGTCTTCTCATCAGTCTTTGAGACTCCACAGTCTAAATTCTTAGATAATTCAATGAACTTCCTCTCCTGTAAACTCTGTAGTTGTTTTTAGAAGCCATCAAGTCAGGTCCAACTCATAGCAAGCCCATGTACAACAGAACAAAACACTCCCTGACACTGTGCCATGCCAGGCACTATGTCAATGCCTCTCTGCTATTCATAGGGTTTTCAATGGTAAAGTGGATTGCCGGGTCCTCCTCCCTATCCTGCAGCACCTGGTATTCCCAGATGTTCTCCCATCCAAGGACTAACCAGCCTGACTCTTCTTAACTTCCAAGATCAAAGGGGATTGGATATCAGAGTGCTATAGTTGCAGACCCTGGAACCCCTAGATAAATCAAATATTTTGCCACTATTTTCTCCCATTCTGTAGGTTTTCTTTTAATTTTTCTTGATAATGCTCAAAGGATTTTAATTTTGATTAAGTCTATTTATCCTTTCTTTTGTTGCTTATGTCTTTGGTGTCATATTTCAAAATCAATTGCCAAATCCAAAGTCACTGAAGATTTAATTCTATGTTTTCTTCTTGAAGTTTGTGTTAGTCAGTTTCTGTCACTGGAACAAACACCTGAGAAAAACAATTTAGGAGAAAAGATTTATTTTGGCTCACAGTTTCAGAGGCTTCAGTCTATTGTTGGCTGGCTTCATTGCTTGGAGCCTGAAGTCAATCAAGATACCAGGGCAAGACCATGTGGCAGAGAAGTCTGCTTACCTCATGGCAGCCAGGAAGCAGAGAGAGAGAGATAAGAGGGCTCTGGCACAAGATATCCCCTTCAAAGCTATGGCCCCAAAGGCCTACTTCTTTGAACTAGGCCCTACCTCCTAATAGTCCCTTCAGCTATGAATTCATCAATGAATTAACCTATTGGTGAGATTAACCCCCCAGTGGTCCAATCATCTCTCAATAGTGCCACCTCCTGAGGATCAGGCCTTCAACACATGAGCCTGTAGGGGTCATTTCATATTTGAACCATAAATATATTTATGGTTGTAGCTCTTATATTTAGGACATCAATCCATTTTGAGTTAAGCTTTGTATATGGTATGAGGTAGGGGTCGAACTTCATTTTTTTCCCATGTGAGTCTCCAGTTGTCTCAGCATGACTTATTGAAGTGACTATTCTTTTCCCCATTGAATGGAACCCTTGTCAAGTATTAATTGGCCATAAAAGTTTGAGTGTTGATGGCCATTTTTAATGTATAATGAACCTGACAATTATATAAACGTTTTAATACTACACTTAAATCCCTTAGGCTTCAATTTAAAGATATTTTCTCTTTTCTGTAGTCTTCAGAGAAAATGGAGGAAAATTGGTCCTATAAATATACACAAACGATAACAACTGTAACTACCCAAATTGACATTCAGCCAACATTTGTAGACAGCTTACTAAGTGAAAGGTAATATACTTGATTCTAGAGGCTAAAATGTGAATAATATATAGTCCCTGCCTTACAAGAATATCATAATCCAGTCGGGAAGGAAAATATATGTAAATAACCATGTATGAGTTTTACAAAATCAGCAAAGGAAGAATGATTCATTTCATTTTGACTCTGGGTGCTGTGAAAGACATCATGAAGTGGAGAGTATGTGGCAGTTCGTTTTATAGCATGAGGTGTCTTGGGTAATATAAATGAAAAGCTTTTCTGAAGATATTGTTCTAACTACTAAAACTGGTCATGTTATGTAACTGTGACTTTAGACCCCATTAAAATGGCCATTAAATGCTCCAATTGCTGCATCTAGATTGATTTTATTGACACTTAAGAGGCTAGACATTTCAGAGTTTTCTCTTAGTTTGAATATTTGAAAACAAAATGATTCAGGAGAAAAACAAAAATTTAATATTACATTTGTCTTGATGTTTGTGAGATGGGCACAGAGAAGCAGAACTGTGAATCTGAACTGTGAATGCAGTGCGGATTTAGGTGATTTCTAAGTGACTCTGTGGTGGACACTTGCTTACATGTAATGTACTGAGGAGGGCTTTTCAGGACCCTGATACAGTTAGAATGTTCTCTTCAAAAGTCATGTTGGCATTTAATTGCTGTCCTAACAGTATGAAAAGGTGAGGCCTTAGGAGGTGACTAACCCCAAAGGCTTTGCTTTCACCAATGGATTAATGCCATTATCACAGGAGAGGGAGTTTGGCCCCATTTTCTCTCTGCCCTGAGCATGCTCATTTGCCCTCCTGCTATGGCATGACATAGTGCAAAAGCCCTTATCAGCTGTTAGTAACATGCCCTGAGATTTTCCCCCTTCCAAAACCATCAGCCAAATAAACTTCTTTTCTTTATAAACTAATTAGTGTGTGGTATTTTGTTATAGTAGCAGAAAACATATTAAAATAGACTCCATCTGTGAAGGAGTGAGTAAAGTTGAATTGGGGAAAGGGAAAAATTTTAATTTCAATGTATCTACAACAAAAACATGAGCTGATTCCACAGGGAACTCTGGAGCTAGGGATAGCTCTTCCGAGATGTCCCAAATTGAGTTAAGGAGAGAAGATTTTTGCTTACCACATATAGGAATCTCTGGATGTGTACTACTCTTAGGAAAGGTGTGTGGCCTTGGGTAAGGTAGTTTCTTTGGTTTGAAGGCAGTTTCTGCAGAGACTGGCTGTTAGCTGTTATCTGGTGACATTTCTTACACCTGGGGAGACAATTGCTTGGTCTTGAAGGGAGGATATGGGCCATACACGAGGGTATCTGTTATAGTAGACAAAGCTGTATGATCAAGATCACCATTTCAGGTTAAAGAGAATGTGACTCAGTACGTGAATTGTCTGCTAGAAGTCCCGTTGCTATGAATGGCAGACCTAGGACCCAGCCCCAGGACTTTTGAATTCCAAGGCATAGAGTTTTCAATGGCTGATTGTTTGGGGATTCCCCCCTTTTCTTTCCAAAACATAAAAGTCAAATCTCAACTTGCCTGTGTCAAGGATTCTTCTGAACCTCCAATCCAGAAAGAGAGGCAGTTTTCCTCCGCAAAGGAACACATGCTCTTAGATAAATTTTAAAAGACACATATAATATGGAAGCAGAAAATTACCAGAATTATTATAAAATCAGTGGAACAACATAGCACCCCGACAGGCAAGAGAGGAATAAGACAAGCTTCTGCCTTCAGAGGCCTAAAAGCCACTGCTTACTGCTTGAGTTTGAGCCTCTGAGAATCTGTTGCGCTAGATTTAGAAGATCATTGATTTACATTTGCCATTCACATCTGAGCGCTTTAGGGAGTAGCGCCCAAAGAGTGCTGCTCTGTTCTCTCTGAGGCCCTGGGTTTGATCCTCAGCACTACAAAAATGGGACAAGGACCTGGCAGCCCACTCTCAAAACAATCCCCAAACCAGCCATTGAAAACTCTATGAATTGCAGAGAAGCACTGACATAGTGCCGGGCATGTGTCAGGGAGTGTTTTGTTCTATGGTACATAGGGTCATTATGAGTTGGAATTGCCTTGACGGCACCTAAGAACAGCAAGCCCAAGGTTGCGGACTTCAGAAGCATTTCGGTTTTTACTTAATCATTTTCTAGCTGTGTGACTGGGACAAGAGCCTTATCACTTGAGAAACTAAGAAGATTCTATAACCAATATGATCAAAATGGCAATTTTATAAGATCATTGTGACTATGTATTTAAGTGAAGAAAAATGTTTGTAAATCTCCCTGTCCTGAGCCTGTGCTATATATCTGACTTAGAACTTTCTCAGCTCTCATATATCATTTACTTATGTGTGTGTTTATGTTGAACCTAAAAATACTGAAATATTTTATGATCATCTTATAGGGCAACACCATCTGATGGAACTTCTTGTGGTGATGAAAATGTTCTTTGTATTCTCCAGTATGAGATCCTCTATCCCCAGGACATTGAATAAGGGAGACAGGGAAGAATTGATGCTTTTGAATTATGGTGCTGGAGAAGACTATTGAATATATCATGGACTGCCAAAAGAACCAACAGATCTTTCCTAGAAGAAGTGCAACCCAAGTGCTCCTTGGAAGCAAGGATGGCTAGACTGTGTCTTAAGTATTTTGGACAGGTAGTCAGGAGAGACCAATCCCTGGAGAAAGACATCATGTTTGGGAGAGTGGAAGGTCAGCGAAAAAAAGGAAAACCCTCCACCAGATGGATTGACACAGTGTCTGCAACAGTGGGCTTAAATATAAATAAGATCGTGTGCCTGGCACAGAATCAGGAAGTGTTTCGATCAGGTATACATAGGGTCACTATGAGTCAGACTTGACTCAATGGCACCTAACAACAATAGTCTTCACTTGGCAGAAAACTGCCGCAATTTGTTTTCTTGACCTCTATCTTAAGGGGCTCCCTGCTGGGATTCTGAAAGCTTTGTGGCCATAGCAGGCCCCTGTATCCTTGTAGGAATTATCGTCCATGTACAGGACCACATGTATCTGAGCAAGGCCCCCGTGGGCTGGTCATTTCTTGCTCATCTGGTCTGATGGACACAATGTCATCAGTATAGTGGTCCAGTGCATTGTTCTCTGGGAAGTCTGGGTGGCCTCAGTCTCTTCAGACTATGTTATTACATAGTTATAGTAACATAGCTTGAGAAGACTGTAAATGTATTTTGTTTGTTTCAAGACAAGCAAACTGTTTCTAAACCCTTTTCTATTTTTTTTGTATGTGTTGTATGTGTAGTACTGGGAGGTTGAACCCAGATGCTCCACCATGGAGATGCACCCCCAGCCCCCTTTTATTTTTAGTTTTGATACAAGGTCTGCCTAGATTACATAGGCTGCCTCTGGCCTCACAATCCTCCTGCCTCTGCTTTCTGAGTCGCTAGGATTATAGGCATGTGCCACCATGCCCAAGATTAACCCTCTTTTCTAATAGGATAGGAGAACACATTCCTTAGAATAATGGCCACATGCCATCTGGAATATCCAGCTAATGTGCTATAGCAAATGACTTCATGCAGCATAGTAGCTACAAATCAGATCACTACCAGTTGAGTTTTCAGTAGACCATTGATACCTCTTGGATCTGTTTATGTTTTGCAGAAACCATGCTGAGGAGTCCGTGGCAATAAGGTGGGGACCACCCTTTCATGTAGAGCTTGTCAGACATAGTCTGTAATATGCTAGTGCTAAATATTTCAGCCTGGTGAGGGAAGAGGCAAAATTGTGGTTATTATATAGGAACTTATTTAATCATTTAAAATGCAGTCCTTTAAAAACGTAAAACCATTCTTATCTCAAGGCTTCTCCTCCATAGCAAGCTGGAGTGATCTGTAGTTTGTTGAGGTAATTCTTTAAATCGTGAAGGCTGGCTCTAACTTCTGCTGTCCTCTTCGAATGAGATATTCATTGACATTTACTAGCTGCTTCCAGGGACCATTTCAGAGATTTCTCATTGTCCTTCTCTCCTTGGATAGCTCTTCTCCCATAAGTCAAGGACTGATTATGAGAATTTTGGCCAAATACCAGGTGTATCTATTTCATTTATACATTCAAGGGCTGAGGGTATGACCACCCAGTGATGCTGAAAACATTGTGGATTCTTGAAACGTGATCCCACTGGGCGAGTTTCAAAATCTCGTCTGCTACATTTTTGATGCTGAACTTGAGCCAACTTGCCTGTGTTGGCCCCATTGATTCCCTGGTGCCCATTCGCTCCCATTCTAACCATAGGAGCCAGGAGGATGCTTCAGGTGTGCAGGTGATCTGTGTCCAACGGTCTCCAAAATGTTTGGATATGCCCTTTGCTCCTGTGTACAGGAGTCAAGGGCAACAGGCTTCTTTGAGGAAGGATTGAGGGGACCATTACCGTGTACGCCTGCAGTGGTGTCACAGAGTCTGTCCTCTTGGGTATCTTGCCTATTCCTCTTTCTGCAGGTTGCAGGGCCAACACAAGGCTCAAGCCTACATAAGGGACGATGAATTTTTACTGGAGCAACTGGCCTCTGCCAGTCATCCATCTTTGGCTTCTTTTGGTTGTCAGGGTTGAGTGTGCCCTTGTTGGCTTCTGTGCACGCTGTGTTCTTTGCATCATGGACACCAGTCCAAGTGCACCAAAAGACTTGATCGGCCTCCTACCTTATTGCTCATTATTATATTGTATCCAACCTGCTTCTTATGGTTAAGCTCCAGTGCGCAGCCTCTGTTCTTTTGTGGTCTTATCACCCCATGGCTATGAGAGAGCCCAGTGTTTTGTGAGCATCTTTTCCTGTTGACTCTGCCCTATAGAGCAGAGCCCCCACTAAGCTTCTCAGGGGGCAAGTTCCCCCCTCAGGAGACCACTCTTTGTTGCTTTGAACATGGCAGATCTCCCAAGCTGTCCCATGAACCTTGTTCCCTGGTGGGATTTTTCAGTGACTGTAAAATGCCCCTTTCTTTGGATTTTTATCCTTTCTTCTAAGATCTGCTATGGCCCTGCAGTTCTGACACTTCTATGTCACTTAGGTGGGGTCATCATTGTTCCATGCATCTGGGAATCATCATAACAGAGCATTCACAAGAGTGTATCCATAGCAGTAAAACTCTCTTTTTAGCCAGGTGTGGTGGCACATGCCGGTAATCCCAACGTTTGGGAGGATTGTGAGTTCCAGGCTAGACTGGGCTACATAGGGAGACCCTGTCTCAAAAACAAAACAACAGAACAAAGCAAAACAAAACAACCTCTTTTTTTTCCCCTAGAAAACTTGCCCTTTCGTCTGGTACTCACATAGTTCAGGCTCCTGAGTCCCACCTCAGCTCCCTTCTGCAGCCCTTTTGGGCTGAGGTCCTTTCTTCCCTCAGCTCTCACTGCAGGGCTCTGTCCAGACTGTGTTCTGACTCACTCCTTGTGGTGGTCAGGACAGGAAGTGGGGACAGATCTTGCAGGTTACACGTGTTGTCTTGCAGCAGAGAGGCCTGGGAATTGCCTTTAAGCCAGAGGCAAGCACTGGCCCATTGGAGAGTGGACAACTTCTGCAGGCTCAAAGGACTGAGGGAAATTTGAGGATGTAAGGTTCGTGGGTGTCATCAGCCCAGATGTCTCAGTCTTAGGAGCTGAGGCCCTATTCTCTCTAACCAGCGTCCTGACCTTGGGGTAGCTACCCTGCTTTGGTTAGGAATTAACCTTCGCTGCCTTGTTGTTAGGTGCCATCCAGTTGGTGTCTGACTCATAGCAAGCCTATGTACAATAGGTGAAACACTATTGTCAGTGCTTCTCTGCTATTCATAGAGTTTTCAATGGCTGATTGATTTTTGGGAGTGGGTTGCCGGGTCCTTCTCCCAAGCCTACAGCACCTGGTGTTCCCAGGTGGTCTCCCATTTAAGTACTAACCAGGCCTGACCCTGCTTGGCTCCAAGATCTGACGGTTTCTGACGCCACAGTGCTATGGCTTCAGGCAGACCTCTGCTTTCTCTGCCTTCTTCTGGAGGCATTGGGGACTTCTTTCTGTGCTACTAAGGAAGGCATCTCATTTCTCCACTTAGCCTTTTATCAGTTCCTCCACTAAGCTTTTCATTCTGATAGATTGTCAGTCAGCCTTGACAATGGCTGCTCAACTCCACTGTCCTTAGAGCTGTTCTTTCTCTACATTTTTAAAAGACTAATGCATTGTGTTGCTAGTGCTTTCCTTTTCACAATAGTGAGAGTCACCAGTGAAAGGGCCCTCATGAACAGCTGGGGGACCATGGGATCAGGTTTCAAAATCTCATCTGATATGTGGTGGATGCCATTGAATGTGTTACCCAAAGGTTCAGATGCTACAAATACAGTGTTCTAGTTGTGGTAGTGTTGATGTGGTGGAACTTTTAAAAGGTGGGGCCTTGTAGAAGGTAATTAGGTCACTGCAGGGCAGCATCATGAAAGGGATTAATGCTGGTCTTACAAAGTGAGTTATTTCTCTCCAGAATCAGTTGTTATAAAACAAGGCCATTCCACATGCTTGGTGCTTTCTATACTCAGTCATTTTCCTTTCTACTTCTCTGCCATGTTGTAATGCCATCTACTGTGAGCCCTTCAGTAAAAGCAGATGTGGTACCATGCTCTCCAATCTCCAGAATTGTGAGTTATGTAGTCTGCTTTTCTTTTTAAAGTACCCAACCTCAGGTATTTTGCCCTAACAACACAGGATGGATCATCATCATCTTTGTGCCTGCTTTCTCGGCTCATTCTTGGTATGGTCACAAGCTGACTTCCTTGAGAAACAGACTCTAAGACAGAGATAAGCATGTGGGTCGGATGTTAGGGAAAGCTCCTGAGATGAATGTCTCTTGACAGAGAGGGGAAGGCAGAAGGACTGGGCAGAAGGAAATACTGGACTGCAAGGAGGTATCAATGCCTCAGCAAGCTCAGGAGCTAGAATCACCTTTCAATTGTCCTGAGTCAGTGTGTGGAGCCTGTGTCTTTATAGCCCCTGTTGATCAATTGCCAGTAGGAGAGGTCTTGGAAGTAGGCACAGCTGTGGGTGAGGCAATTCTTAAGTGACAGCTAGGTTTGTCTCAGTCTAAACTGCAGCTAGAGAAATCAGTCTCCCATTCATTCCTGAAGGGGACCTGGGGAAACTCAGATAATTATGAGGAATTGCTCCCTCATTTTTTAAATGAAAATCTCAATTCAGAGCCTCGATCCTGTAATCTGAACAGTGACCAGCAGTGATCATTGCCTTTGAGAGAAAAGAAGCATTCTGAGCAAAAATTCACTTGGCAGAACTAGCACAGGATGTGGAAAAACTTTTGTAAGCTGAACAAAGGGAGGGGAGGCATGGAGAGGAGGCGGGCACGAGGGCGTGTGCACGAGGCTAGTCAGGGGATCCAGCCTGGCAAACCACTATAAAGAAATCTTTTTTACAGCAGCCCCAGGAAACTTATTGAGACCTCATAAAATAAAGAGAACCAAGGAAACACCACCCTATGCTAAGTGTCTCTTCTACTGTTTTACAGACTGGAGTACGATTTTATGAGCTATTTGGCTTTGCCTTTGGATGCCTCTTTAGGAGAAGTTCCTGGTTCTTCAGCCAGTTATTTTAACTTTTGGCCGGGGAGTGAGAAGATTCTGAAAGAGGATAATAACCATTTAAGCTTTCTGGCAATGTTCTCCAGATGTTGACCACAGCAGGCACTTAACTAACCCACGGGGATCATGTGACTTTGCTAACATGAGACATTTTCTTCTGGGTCCCCTTTGATGGGAAAATAGAGTCTGCTGGCTATTGGAATATGACCTTGAGCAGGTCCCTTGATTCCTTCAATGAGATCCAGCACCAAAAAGCTTTGTTTAGGAATAAAGCAGACCCTATTTATAAGTTTCCTAGAAGCTGAGCCAGCCACAAGATGGGAAGTGAGGTTGTAAGTTCTAAGAACTTAAAATTCTGCCTTCTCAATTTGGTTCAGCCATTAAAAGTGGCTCATTCTAATTGGGGAGGCAGGAAGGGAAAGAGAAGGCTACCTCTTTTGTTGAGCTACACAGGAAAGAAAGCAATGGTCTCCTATGACTAGTTCTTGGTTTGTTCTGAGGCTGACAGTGACCAGAGGAGCATAAGTCATTAGTTCCAAAAGAAGAGACTCATTCTGATATTTGCTGTACTTCTCCCAGGTTTTTAAGGGTTTTAAAACTCATAAAACGGTTTCTGGAGCAAATGAGTGCCCAAGACTTTTGATAATGGTTTTACTGTGGAAAACATCAGGATCAGAGGGTACAGAAGCAATCTGATGTGCAAAAGGGTCTAAGATCAGATTTGGGGTCCATGTTTAGAACTCTCTGTTTAAGTTCATAGATAATGGATTCCATGTAGCTCCTTACTCTTATAAGAGTCACATAGGTGGTATGAAATCTAATCTCAGTCTTTTACTCAAAGACCTTCTGAATTGCTTCCTACATTGAGGAATATAATATTTCAGTACATTGGGCAAACAGGACTTGGCATTAGCAAGAGTGGCTAGGAAATTTTCAATATTATCCAAAGGGCTTGCTCATTTGCCAAAAGGGCCTATGGATAGACTCTATTCTATCATTTACCTTTTCTGAGACTCAATTCTCTATATTACTTTCTAATTTGTACCCACACTTTCTTCATTATCAACACTCTATGATCTTCTTGGTGCAAATCAAGCGATTTTATATTAGGTGGCATATTCCTTAAGTTCTCACTTTTATTGCCATTACAATCACTTGCTTCAGTTCTGGATTTTGAATAGCAAAATATCTGTTAATATGAGAGAAAGAGGGAAAAAGGAGAGAGAACTTTTACAAAAAAATCCTTTTTTTTTCCCCAGTACCTAGGGGTTGAATTCAGGGCCCTTGTACATTCTTTGCAAGTGTTCTACCGCTGGGCTACACCACATCACCAGTCCCTCTTTCAACTTTCATTTTGAGACAGGGTCTTACTAAAGTTGCTCAAGCTGCCTCTGGCTTTGCACTGCCCCTGCCCTGCTGAGGATTAGAGGCTTGTGCCCCCATGCCTGGCTTTCACAAAATATGAGTGAAATCTCTGACAAGGTTCAGTGTGATTTTAGGCACATTTTGGTAGCTTTATAGTCATAAAGCATGATCTCTGCTGTGTGTCTAGTGTTGTATGCTAGTCTGCTCTGCTTTAAGACTCCACATGACTCGGCACTGTAATATACAAGGTGATAATACTTGTATAATTTTCTCTGCATAACATCATTCCCAGACTGATTTCTGGAAGAATATATTTGTTTGAACAAGTATTTGTTTATTGAGTCCTTTACATATTTGTTTCTAAAATGAATTATATGTGATTTTGTCTCACACCTATACAGTCAAAAGAGCCATGCTAAATAGCCCTGGTTTAGTAAATAAAAAAATACATAGAAACTGCTTGCCATAGGATAATAATGTTGGAGAAGATCTTGTAGAATATTTAGCTTATTTTTGTTTTCTTTGAGAGATAAAGTAAAAGCTGTTAAGAGCCGTAAAGTTGAAACGACTGTTTTGTAGCAAAGCCTAGACAGGGACTTTGCCTGCGTCTTTTCTGTTGCATACTAACTCCTGGAACAGTAGTTCTGAGCCAGGAACCATTTTGACTCCCAGGGGCCATTTGACAAGGTCTGGAGACATTTTTGGTTGTTCCAAGGGGACCAGGGGGATAGGAGCATTGCTGGAATCTAGAGGATGGTTGATGCTCAGCATCTTACATGGCACAGGGCAGCTTCCACAACAAGGGATGCCTTGCCCCAGAGGTCAATAGTACAAAGGATGAGAAAACCTGCCAAATAGGAAAGCAAAACAGAACTTTCATCTTTGACATAAAACATAGGGTCTGGTGCATGCATTTGCAAGAGACATGACATCTTCAGGAAGGGAGTAAATTTGGTTCTTTGTGGGCAATGGTAAAACAAAAAAGGCTTACTCTTTATTTTGTGTATAAAGCAGATATACATGCAATACATAATTGGATTTATCTGTATATCCGGTTTATATGTATGTGTGTGTGTGCGCATATGCATGTGTGTATACACAAAATCACAATACATCTGTGAGAAATACCGGAATGGTGAGATTATAAGGGTGGGTTCTCTTCCCTCACCCTCTACATGGCCCTTTGGCAGTTGAAAAAGAGAGGTGCATGTCCAACTCCAGTTCCTGACTGCACTGTCCCTTGGGTGCTGTTCTCTGTGCTAGTTATCTCTTGGTATTCTTGGGATCCCTGCAGATACCAATCTCTGGGAACACTCAAGTCCCTTGTATAAAGGGACAAGTAGTTTTGTATAACCTTTGCACCCCCTGTTGTATACTTTAACTCATCTCTAGATTACTTATGATATCTAATGCAATGGAAATGCCATGTAAATAATTGTTATTCTGTATTGGGTAGGGAATAATGGCAAGGAAGAAAGCCTGAGCAGGTTCTATACACTTGTAGTTTTTTTTTTTTTTCAAGTATTTCCAATCTGCTGTTGCTAAAACCCATGGGTATGGTACTCATAGATTTAGGGAGCCAACAGTTTTTTTCTCTGCATATCACTTTGCATCCTTGGAACCAGAAAAACGGTGTTGGGTCACTCTGATTGCTTATCCTTTTGTCTTCTCAGAATTTGAGACCTAATAGAAACTTTTGGGGATGGGAGTGAGAAAGAGCTCAGAGAGACCATGATTCTTGACCAACTGCAACGTCAGGGCCTTTGAGGAAAGGAGAGGCAGGAGGTTGTTTTATGGTTGTTGGCGGCCAACAGTGGAGAAGGTCAGTGGGCAGCTGAGTCTCATTAGGTGAATCATGGGGATGCATTTGGTTGTTTTGCTTTTCTCAACTCATCTGTGGGATTTTAAGGTTTCTGGGTCTACATGAATATTTTAGTAGGCAGTGATGAAAGCCTAGTGCAAAATGCTACTTGGATATTTAAAAAAAATTGAGTATACTTTGATTCCTTTAGATTTGTGAGTGAACCCAGTTGTTCTTTTGCTTTTAGCACAATTTTTATTAAAACCAAGTTTTATTACAACAAGGTTTTGGGCATCTGGTATGCAAGTCTGGGCTTCTCCAGCTAACTCTGAGTGAGTGGCTTGAAGTTAGTACCCTAAATCAATGGAATGAGAGAGATATATCCATGGACATCATTGAAAATATGTCTGACTGCAGAGAAGTTTCTGGAAATAAATGTGGAGTAAGTTCATATGGGAATTTAAGAGTGGAGAGGGAATGTGGAAGGGGTATTCTCTTTCTCTGACATTCCCTCTCCCAACATGGAACCCATGATAAGTTTATACATAGCAATGCCTATTAAGCCACAAAACCTTGAGAAACAGGGCAGTAAAAAATAATGAAATGCAATATTCAGAATACACGGAAAAGCAATGATTTACTTTAATCCTAGGGACCAGGAATAATACACCTGCCTTGGAACAGGAGATGGCATAATGTTGGCTTAACATTGGAGGTTTAATAATTTTTGACCACATTTTATAGACTCTTTCCTGTAATTAATGCTAAATAAAGTCAACATCTTCTCCACCTGCTGCTGTGTTTGGGGCTTTCATCAAGTGTGTCTCGCTCCCCTTCATTACCCAAACCTCTCACTGTTCTTGTTGAACTTGGTTTATTTCATTTCTTTTCCCTCGATAATCTCTGGGACTATCACATGCACTGTTTGCGGTATATAGGAGTTTTCATTTTTCCTTGAAAGAATTGAGCTAATTGAATTCAGTGCCACTCATCCTATTGGTGTGATTGCAAGGCCACCTCTGCAGAGTTAGGGCATTTTGTCCCATGAGGATTGGGTATGGTTTCTCTCTCATTCTATTTCTAATGAAAATTAATTAATATGGCTGGGTGGGGGTGGGAATGCAGTGATATGAGTCAAAGGGTACAAAGATTCACTAAGACCGGATGCAGTGAGTTCTGGAGCTGAATTGTGCCACAAGTGGACTATAGTTAATAATAATGTATTGCGTGCTTGAAAGTTGTAGATCTGAAATGTTCTCACCACACACGCAAAAAATGATATGGAAAGTGATGAATACACTAGTTAGCTTGTTTTAACCATTTCAAAATGTAGAAATATGTAGCATGACCAAATAATATATGTATTACAGTAAAAGATGTACTGCCATTAATCCCCTCAAAATACTCCCCCCAGCCCTAAGGGTATTTAACCTTGTTCTGGCCACTTTCTGCAGCAGTTCTGCAAGTTCTCTTTCATGAGTGTCTTTGGGTTCACCCTCCATCATGACAATGCTCTGGGTCACATTTTGCTTCTGGTACAGCAATTTCTGTCAAATAAAAACATTATGGTATGTCTTCATCCACCTTATTCACTGGATCTGGTACAGTGAATTCACAGTCAAATAAAAACATTACAGTGTGTCCTCATCCACCTTACTCACTCACTGGTACATTGAGACTTCTGCGGCTCTTCCCTGAAGTCAAAATGACCACAAAGGGTAAACATTTTGAATCGATTCAGGGCATGGAGGCAGCCATAACACAGCATAGCCAGAGATACAAAAGAGGACTTCAGAACTGCTTAAGACAGTGGCAACAACAATGGGATAAGGGTGTCTGATGCCAGGGGATGTGTCCTAACGGAGATTAATGGCATTATGTCTTTTATTGCCAGGCATTTTTTATTTAAATATCCACCATATCTTTTGACCACACCTTGTCTACGAAAGTATCACATTGTATACTGTAAAGATATACAATTTCTATTTGTCAATTATACCTTGATAAATTTGGTAAATGAGGTTTTTTAAAATAAAAAATGTGGTGATTAGCTAGCCCCTCCACTCTGCTATTCTTTTTATGTTCTAAATCTCTCTGTGTGTTAGTCTGTGGATTTTCTAGGGTCTAAAATTCTCTTGGTGATCCTCATGCAAATGGTAGTCATTTTATCACACTGGCGTCTAGTTCCAGGCATTACTTAACCATTCTAGAGGGCTCTGGTTCAAGATTTTTATCATAAAAGAGACACTGGGTAAGTTATAAAACATATGCCTTCAATTTCGAAAAAAAGAGTATCTCATTATTTTAATCTGTCTCCGGAGGGATGTTAGGATGGTTAAGTATAGAAGATCAAAATTTAAAAAATAAAAATAAAAACAAATAAATTGATTTTGCAAGATCAGGGATATATAACAGACTTTTCCACTCCAGTGTTCTCTTGAGGTGTGTGTGGTGTGTGTGTGTGTGTGTGTGTGTGTGTGTGTGTGTGTGTGTGTGTGTCTGTCCCTGTGTATTTGCTTTGGAGAGAAGGAGTTGAAAGTGTCAGCTCTAAAAACCATTAGCAATTCCTAGGTAATCCAAATCAGTCTAAACATTCTTCACAATCTCACCTAGATTCCTGCGTAATTTCTGCTTGCACTGGGGTGATTAATTCAGTCAGGGGGCTGTTTATTTAATTGTAGTCACAGTATATAAAGCCAAGACACTGTCTAATCTCCTATTCTTGAGATTTTAAATCCCAAATGGTGGATGGAGAGCAAGGCTGCTAGTTTTATAGCTTCACAAATTAGTTCAGCTGAAAAATATTTTGCCCGTTTTCACTGGGGAGCCATTGGGGGCAGCCATGGGGGTGGGGAGGGCAGGACTTGTTAGCCAGCCCTAATAAGTTCTTGGCCTCTAGCGATTCTCTGTGGCAGAATAAAGGGAAGAGATAATAATTCTCCTTAATCACAGCATCAATGATGGCATTTAGAACCCTTGCCTTAAAGGCTGGCCAGATTTCCCAGAGAATACTCTTAACCTTCCCTTGATCTGATGTTGAAGAGAATGAGTGCTCTGAAAAAAATCTGCTAGCAGGGCCTTTCTTGTCCACCCGGGATTCTCAGAGACAAGGAAGCTCCAGTGGCCTCCGATGAGTGACCTTTCTCAGATCTGTCACCAGGCTGTTAATGAGAGAAGGTTTCTGCATCTTTGCAGTTTGTCATCGGGGCAGACATCACTGAGGAATGGCCACCAAAGCCTGGCTGCCTTGATTTCTGCCTCTCTCTCACTCCAGCCTGCTGCCCTTCGCTGCTCTGCCATTCTTGTCTGGAGCTGTGGACCTGTGACTTTAGGAATGAATGAATGAGAAGAACAAGGGAAGAAGACAGAACACAGGCCCCAGGGCGGCCATTTTCCAGAAAGCAGTTCGGAGTCTTTGTGAGCATATAGAATAGATGAAAAGAAAATCTGTGGCTCTGCTCACTTACTTTTCTGTCTTTGATCTGTCCGTCCAAGGTCAGTGTCTTCAGGTAGTAGAGAAATCAGGCTGAATCTACAGGCAACTGTTGTTGCTCCGGAGCTCAACGGGTCTGAAAAAATCCACTCACTGACCCATAATTCCTGCTTCCTGAGCTGCTTCCCCAATTCTTCCCTCCCCAATCCTACCTGTCCTCTTAGGGTTAGCCTCCTCCCTGAAGCCTTCCTGACAACCTCGACAGCATAGGTAGCCTCGTCTCCTACATCAATGCAGTGAGTCTGCTGAATGGAGACAGAGTTTACCCTGTCTTCTTTATTTCTGCAAAAAAGAAATCAATTTTTATGATTATGAACATATATTTACATATGTGCTTTCAGATAGACTGGAACCTCTCTGAAAGTATAAAGAATTTAAAAAAACCATGGAACTCCCTCCCTTTGTTGCATTACCCAGAGGTCAGTGAGATGGATTTAGTGAAAATGGAGTCTAGAGACTTGGAAAACTGCTTGGAGTTGAATCCTAGCCCTACACCTTCCCGGCTAGGTGTCCCTGGGCAAGTTACTTGACCACACTGTGCCTGTATCTCCAGTGGTAGGTTGGTGATAATAATAGTACCAATTTATAGTTTATCGTGAGATTAACGAGTTCATTTATATGTAAAATTCTTAGAACACTGTCTGCTACATCACTTAGTAAATCCTCTGCAAGCATTCCCCCACGTGTCTGTCAGCTTGTGCTTTGGGGACTTGAGTGTTGCTGTGATGCTGAAAGCCATGCCGTAGGTATTTTAGATACCAGCAGGGCCACTCACAGTGGACAGGTTTCAGCTGAGTTTCCAGACTAAGACAGAGTGGGGAGAAGGACCCAGCAGCCTACTGGCAAAACAACTAGCCATTGAAAACCCTATGAATACCAGAGAAACACTGTCAAATATAGTGCCAGAAAATGAGCTCCCCAGGCTGGAAGCATTCAAGAAAGGACTGGGGAAGAGTTGCCTCCTCAAAATAGAGTCGACCTTAATGACAGGAATGGAGTAAGTCCCCTGGGACTTCCTTTGGCTGATCTGACATGAGTCAAAATTAGAAGAAACATAGTGGCTGTCAGGATGGTCTCAAACACAAAAAGATCGAGTTCGTGGCACAGTGTCGAGGAGTGTTTCATCCTGTTGTACTTAGGGTCACTGTGAGTTGGACCCAACTTGATAGCACTTAACAACAACATACAAGTATTAACTATTATCATTATGATCCTCATAGTCCTAGCTACTTGTATGCGTGGATCTCCTTGTCTAGCTCTTCCTCAGTACACTGGTAATGAGAATTCTTAAAGATGTCATGTGTACTATTTTATTGAATGAGTTTGGTGCACCAAAACCATTCCTGCCTTCTCGCACTCATGTGCCATTTTTTAGCATTACTTTTTTAACTTATTTCTATGCATTTTTGATATGATATTCTGTAAGCTTTTATAACTTTCTATACTTTCATAAGAAATTTGAAAATAAGAAAAGGTGTAAATTCATAAATAAGCAACCTTTTTATTTTCAGAGATCTTTTGATAGACATGCCTTTTCTCTCTTACCACATGGCAGCAATTCTAAAGCAAGAAGCCATATCTTAGCTTCCTTATGTCCATCCTAGCTCTTTGGAATTTTTCTTGTACATACTAAGATTCAATATTTATTTGCTAGGTGTTTCTAAGCACTTTCCATGTTTGTGAATTTCTGTCCTTCTTGTGTTCTGTAATAGGATGTGGTTTCAGTCATGCAGCACTCAGCTGGGAGATAAAGAGAAATAATAGGATTTTTCATTTCGTTTCATTGCATGTCATTGAAGTGATTGCAAAGACCTGAAGTATCATGATATCCTTTGGGCCTAGCCCTGTGTTCTTTAAGGACTTAAATTTTCTCACAGTGTCTACAATAACATTTCTTGTCAAGAAATACACAGAGCATGTGAATTCTACCATCATTTGAAAATGAACTCCTAGTTCATTTCATTCAACTGCTTTTTTTTTTCTTTTTTTTTTGAAACAGAAAACACAAAATTGAGCTGCAGAGCATTTGTCATTTGTTTGGGTTGGTGTTGACTTCCAGCAGAGTAACTGAGTTCTCTTTACTCTTCAATTCATTTTCCTTGCCAGGTGAATTCTGACTTGAAAGTGTTTGATTTAGGTTCTATAATAGCATGTCTGTCATATTGCTATGGACTACTTAAGTTTTTCACTTAGGTTAAAATACCTTTGGGAGGACACTGATGATATTTCTTGTGTTCAGAAAAAATCTCTTTCCATTTTCCTATATCAGCAACAAAACTGAAGAAGTTGTACATACAGCATATTCATGGGAAGTCAATTCATGAGAAGGAAAAATTAAAAACAATCTAAATGTCCATTCCAAAACACCCAGTACCAAAATAAGCTGTGATGCATCCATAAATATAATGTACTATTTTTCTGTCCTTAAAAGACACAAATACTCTCTACTCATTGATGCTAAGACAATAATAGTTAACATTTTCTGAGCTCTAATTATGTTTAGATACTAAAAGCCCTACAAAAAATGTTTTATTTATTCCTCAGAACCACTTCATAGATTGTTTGTATTTTTACTGGGACTTATAAACATTTGGAAGCTTTCTTGATTGACTCCCAAGTTTTATCCAGAATCCAAGTGTTTTATCCTTATGCTATCCCAACTTTCATGGAAATAAATCTATGACATGTTATGAAAACCAAAACAAAGCCAGAAGCATAATTGTTTTGAATATAATCCCATGCTTTTTCATGTGTGGTTGAGGTTTAGCTCAGTTGGTAGAGTGGTGCTCTGCAAGTTCTGAGGCCCTGAGTTTGATCTCCAGCACCATAAAAGCAGGAGAAGGACCTGGCAGCCCACTTCTGAAACAATCCTGAGACAATCAGGCACTGAAAACTGTATGAATAGCTGAGAAGTACAGACATAGTTCTGGGTATGGCACAGTGTCAGGGAATGTTTCGTTCTGTTATACATAGGGTTGCTATGAGTCAGATTCGATTTGACGGCATCTAACAAGAAGATATTTTGTGTGTTGTTGTTGTTAGGTGCCCTTGAGTCAGGTCGGACTCATAGCAACCCTATGTACAACAGAATGAAAGAGGCACTATATCTGACAGTGTTTCTCTGCTATCCATAGGGTTTTTCAATGGCTGATTGTTTCTGGAGTGGGCTGCCAGATCTTCTCCCATTTTTGAGGTGCTGTGGATTCAGGGCTTCAGAGTGCACACAGCAGTCACTCTGCCAACTGAGCTAAACCCTAGCCCATTCTTCTGTGTATCAACGAATAAATACTTAAAAATATTTTGGAATTACATACACGAAAACCACTAACTTACCTGGTCAATGGACTTACGTATGGTTTTGTTTTCTTTATATTTACTCCATTGGTGGAATTCTTTTATTATTATGCCTATACCCATATATATGTGAGTATAAATTTTAAAGTTAAAATATGAAAGTTAAATAACAAAACATTAAAGCAGCAACAAAACTGACAGTTAGAGAGGGAAAACCCCATCAAATGAATTCTTGAGACCGTCCCCTTAAAAAGCACCCTAAAATCTTAACTTCCTGAAGTCAACTTATATTTTCTTTTCTACCTTTCAAAGTAGCCATGAGAGTAAACACGGACCCTGGTCACCTTCCAGATACTACCTAGCCATTTGACTGTGGTGGGGAGACCCACGAAGCAGGGGGTGGTGGGCCCCATCAGAAGACCTGACTCCTGAGGTTCTTTTATGACCCGGGTTCAACCTGCCTTGATTTTCCACAGGGAAGCTGAAGTGGAAATTACTCTTTTGGAAAGCGATTTTCAAAGTAGACTTCATTCAAACTCAGCAAATAATTAACTTTTCGTTCTCTCATAAAATTCAGTCTGTGGCTGGTTCAAAGCCCAGGACCCCAGGCCTTAATTGAATTAACTTGGTTTTCCATCCTTGTGGAGGATCGTTCCAAAGCATAACATTTAGCAAGGGCTGCCCTTCCTGGCGAGAACATAAGCACCCATTGAGGGAAGATCGCCGAGTCAGGGCTGTGGCACGCAAATTGGGCCTGAGTGGAAAATGGGACACTCTCCGGAGGGGACAAAACACTTTCTGTTTCCTACCCTTGAGAGTTCAGCAGGAATGCATCTCCACACAACTTAGTCTCCGCCAAAGCAAAGAGAGCTGCAGCCCCTGTGCCTGCGCAGCCACTGCCCGCACCTGGCTCCTTTGGACGAGGTGCATTCGTAGCTATCATCAGCTATCATCGTCTTCGCCTGCAGCAAATGCCCTGGCCTCTTCTCCACACCGCTGCCTGCCCCTGCCTTCCCCTCAGACCCAACATGGTCGCGCTCAGCCACTGCCTCCTCCGAGCTCTCGCTCATTGATTTTTGACTTCGCTCATGTCTTTTCTGCATAGGCCTTTTGTGTCCTTTGCTTTATGAGCTAAACATACCTCTGTAACTTCCTGTAAAAGTTGTAGCACATGGTAAATTCCAGTGATTGGCGATTGAAGTCCTTCTACAAAACGGAGAAGAGTTGATTTCTGATACTGTTCTGTTATTTGGATAACTGGATGCCCGGAAGTGCTTAAATAATAATTAATAATAATAATAATAATAATAATAATAATAATAATAATAATAAGTTGAAGAAGATGAAGATGAAGAAGAAAATGAAGTAGAAAATGAAGAAGAAAGAAGCCAAAGAAGGTGAAGATGCAGAAGTAAATGAAGAAGAAAATGAAGAAGAGAAGAAGAAGAGGAAGGAGGAGGAGGAGGAGGAGGAGGGGGAGGAGGAGGAGGAGGAGGAGGGAGAGGAAGAAGAAGAGGAGGAATAAATGGAACAGAAAGCTCCCAATTAAACTCTAAGTCCTCTGAAGGCAGGGAGCAATCTCATCTTTATTACTTTCTCCAACTGCCTTTGCACATTGCTGTACATGACTCAAGGATTCAGTAAATCCTTGGCTGATGACACATTGTGTGAAAAGCAAGAACAGGACATCTCCTATGCCTGTACCCTGGCACAGTTTTGATACCAAAATATCTTTTGGAGTAATTCTAAATTCTTGAAAGCTAAATTATAAAGCAGTAGGGAGTTTTACTTTTCTTTCAAAATATTTCTGGTCTTGTATTGAGAGGCTTTTGCATTTGAGGTAATCTCTCAAAGACCGCTAAAATCTACCCAACCACAGAACATTTAGGCATGCTGAACCTTGGAATTAGTGATCCGCCGAAGGAAATGTAGAATTAAATTCTAATATTGAAGCTGACACTTGGGCTTCATCTCTGGGACTGTTCAGGGGAAAGTCTCAGTGTGTGGGAGAAGAAATATAATTTGTGATTCAGGGTCATTAGAGGGAACCCCCAGGTTTATTTTATTTGGATTATGCTGCCATAATGTTGCTGATCTGAATATTTTATTGGCAGTCTCTTCTACTGTCTGTCTCTATGAACCCCACCTTGAAAGACAGTGTTTTGGTAAATGAACTCTTTGGAGGTGATTCTTCAGTTTGTACAAACAATCAGAAGGCTAAGCTTATGGATTTGTAATTATGAGATTAAGTTCCCTATCAGAGTAGAGGGCCTTCCTTAAGCAGAATGGCTTAGCATCCAGAAACCCACACAGGCTCAGGGAATCAGACTCCTTTCTTCACTCCTTCTCAGTAGCCCTCTTCCCCAGCTCTGACCTCAGCCCCTTCTGTATAAGGCCTTCACTGTGGTTCCAAGTTAAACACCTCTACTTCCAGCTCTGGTTCTTACAGGCTGCATTTTGCCAACCTACATTAACCACCATTATCCACTCCCCCCACCACCGTTTTTTCAACAATTTGGTCAGTTGGTTATAAGACAAAGCACACAAAAACAGTTGAGATTATGTTGAAGGTGGAAACCTAACATTTTATAAAGAGAAGATCAGTCTTCCAAGGAGATAATGGTGGTGGTGTTACGTGCCTGTCCAGTCAGTGTCCGACTCATAGTGTCCTTATGTACAACAGGCGAAACACTATTGTTGGTGCTTCTCTGCTATTCATAGGTTTTCAATGATTGATTATTTTTTGGGAGTGGGCTGCCGGGTCCTTCTCCTTAAAGGAGATAGTACCTTGCCTAAATATCAGATGACACAGAGAATGTGGGAGGTTCACAGGCTAAGTGAAGGACTGTTCATTGTTTTAATGGAGAAAAACAATTGGGGTGGAGACTAGCACCATCTTTACTTCATACAATAAACTGGGGAATGCCAGGCGCCATGACACACACCTGCGATCCCAACGACTCAGGAAGCTGAGGTGTGAGGATTGTAAGTTCAAGGCCAAATGCAGCCTGTGCAACTTAATGAAACCCTGTCACAAAAATAAAAAAAATAATAAAAAGGGGCTGAGCATGCATCTCAGTGGTAGAGCACTTGCCTCGCATGTGCAAAGTCCTGGATTCAACCACCTAGTACTAGGAAAAAAAAAAAAAAAGAAAGAAAGAAAAAGAAGAAAGTCAAGAAAGAAGGAAGGAAGGAAAAGAAAATAAGTCCCCACCAGTTTTGACTATATCAGAACCTCAGCAAGACTGATAAAAAGCTGGATGTGGTGGTGCATGCCTGTAATCCCAGTGACTATGGAGGCAAAGGCAGGAAGATTGCAGGTTCGAGGGCAGAGGCAGCCTGCATACCTTAGGGAGACTGTCTCAAAAATTTTTTAGAAAAGGTAAAAAATGGGCTAGGGGTACAGCTCAGTGGTAGAGTGCTTGCAGAGTATGTGCAAAGTCCTGGGTTCAACTCCCAGGTACTGCTGAATAAAACAAAACAAAACAAAACAAAAACCAAACCAAAACAAAACTGGTAAGATTTCTGGAAAACAAGCAAATAAAAAAAAAAATAAATAAAACCAAAACCTGTTTCCTACTCCTGCCTGGCCTGACCTGCCAACTCTGCATAAATAAGACGTTTTGAGACTTGAATTTATGGAGCAGGTGAAGAGAAAGGTCTGACTATGCACCCAGAGTGTTAAAAGGGGGACTGAAGGAACATAACAATACTACTACTACTAATACGTGTCCTGCATTGGGTCCTTTCTGTGACACACTCTTCCACTTGCATTATCTCATTAAGTCCAGACAATGACCTCATGCAATAGGTTCTATATATATCCTGATTTTTTTCCTAAAGAGAAAAGTTCATTTGTCTCAGTCAGAGTCGAGGTTCACCCTAACGTCAAGCTGACCCGAGAGCTTATGCTGTTCTCCAGCATGAAACCCACAGAGCCCACAGCAACATTGCTTACCAGTTTTGTTTCAGGTTCTGCTCATGGTGTTTTTTTTTTTTTTTCCTTTTCTTCCATGTTTTTCCCAACCCTGATTTTCTTCTTCAGGGGGTCAATATATTTAGACCTAAGTTAGGTCTAAGTTAGAAAGAGTTGGGAAGATATAGATGCTCAGGCAGCTCTCCCCACAAACAAGGGTGGAAAGATCAATGCCTGAAGGAGAGATGGATCAGGCCAGGTGTGTTTCCTTCCTAAGCTTTGCAACCTATGGAGAGCTGCTGCCTTTGGAAACCTTTCTTCTCTTCCTGGTTAGCTATTCTCCTTTCAATCTGAAATGGCTGCTATTCAAGCTGGAGAAGATTGCTTTCCAGTTAGGCAATGGGCTATCCTGGGACAAACATCTAGCCTTGTCTAACATCCTGAGACTGGGATGCTGCACGAGAAGTGGCTGGATTTGAGGCCTCAGAGGCTTAGATTCCAGTCATGGTTTCCATAGTTTACTAGTGACTTATATTCTTGGAGCCTTGGTTTATGAGTGGGTCCAATAGCTAGGAGTAATAATAACATGTCAAAGGATTCTTAGGAGTAAATGAGATTTTTAAAACTTGAAACATGGGTATGAAAGTTCCTGACATGTAACAAGTAAGCACTTAATGAGTGTTACATGCCATTATTAAATTACTGTAGTTGTCATTGTCTGTAGCCATACCCCTGTGGCATCTGATCCTGTCAGATCTCAGAAGCTAAGCAGAATCGGGCCTCATTGTACTTGGATGGGAGACCAACTGGGAACACCAAGTGGTGTAGGCTTGGGAGAAGGACCCAGTAATCCACTCTCAAAAAGAAATCAGCCATTGAAAACCCTGTGAATAGCAGAGAAGCATGACAATAGTGTTTCATCTGTTGTGTGTAGGGTTGCTATGAGCCGGATACCAACTCCATGGCACTTGACAACAACATAGTTGTCATTAATATTATTTTAAGTCAAATGGGACCCCAAGATGGTTCAAATGTTCCCTAACCAAAACAACCAATGTGGAGGATCGATTAGTTGAACAATAGTTATGGTCAGCCATTATTGACAAATGTGTATTTCCTATGTAAGGGACAGCTTTGTATAACCTGCTTGGTTGCCTTGCAGACTGCAGCTCTAGCCTTTATATAACAAGTGCATTTTCAAGCTCTGGGATGAATGATTAAACTTCACACCCGAGCACTAATTCCACATCAATAAAATAATTGCAGTTCTGCCCTCAACTTCTTGTTATTCCTTGCATGTACCCAATTTTAACTTTTTCCTCATCTTTTGTTTTCTGAGATTGATTATTTTCAGCAGATGGATAAGATGTCTGTGGCAAGGCATTGTTCATATTTCATTAGATAAATATACCACATGCTGTAATCCAGGATTCTAGTGGGTGCTCAGTCCTGGAGGGAGCTTTGAGAATAGAAGTCAATGAATTCTGAAGGAGGGAGGATTATCGGCACTGGATTTAGTGTTGTGAATGAGCACATGCTGGGAGCCTTCTTTGTTTATTTACTCAAATATTAGAGGTGGAGAAAGTGAGGCTATCCACTTAGTTACATGTGTTCTCTAAGATACTATTCAATCTGCATGGTAATAATCCTTAGAAATAAAGCATGATGTTCAGTTTTTAAATAGTCAAGATAGTGGAATGAGTTAGAAGTATGAATATTTTTATTTGGAAAATTTACTTCAAATTGGCACATACTTTTCACGTGGTCTAGTTTTGATGATTTTCAGATAGTATGGGTTTCTCATAAAAGAGCACTGCCTTGTCTAGGTCTGCAGCCATAGCAACCTAGCATCTGATCCTGCCTGATCTCAGAAGCTAAGCAAGTTCGGCCCGGTTAGTCCTGGGAGACCACCTGGGATTACCAGGTGCTGCAGGCTAGGGCGAAGGACCTGGCAGCCCACTCCTGAAACAATCCACCATTGAAAATCCCATGAATAGCAGAGAAGCACTGACAATACTGCTAGGCATGGCACAGGGGCAGAGAGTTTCATTCTATGGCACACAGGGTCCCTAGGAGTTGGACCTGACTCTTCAGCACCTAACAATAGCAATGTTGTCTAGATGCCATGTGGAGTTTGTTGTTGTTGTTGTTAGGTGCCATGGAGTCGCTATCCAACTCATAGCAACCCTCATAGGGTTTTCAATGGCAGACTGTTTCAGGATTGCCTTGGGAGTGGATTGCCAGGTCCTTCTCCCATTTTTGTGGTGCTGAGAATTGAACTGGGGACCTCAGAGACTGCAGTGCAGCGCTCTACCAACTGAGCTAAATCCCAGCCCATGTGGAGTTTATGACTTGACTAATGAAGAGTCTGAAAAATGTGCACCATGCTAACGTTTGCTTTAATTTGGTTGCCTTATCTTCTTCGTTATCCTTGTGAGAGGACCCAGGGAGAAAGGATGGTGATACAGATTAGCTAATGTGTGTGCACAAGAGCATGTTGTGCATTAAAGTTGTAGGAAGCTGCAAGTAGAGGGGAACTCTACAAGTGGGTCAATAAATTAAAATTAACACATGGGTCCATTTGCAACAAATAAGTACTAGCAAAACTTAATGTTCTCAGCACACCAAGATCTCAAATAAATCCACAAATAAAACCTCAAGTAAACTGGGTGCAGTGGAACATGCCTGTAATCCCAGCAAATCAGGAGGCTGAGGCAGGAGGATTCTGAGCTTGAGGCTAGAGGCAGACTTAGCCACTTAGAAAGACTCTGTCTCAAAATAAAAAATTAAAAAAGGAGGTCAGGGGTGCAGCTCAGTGGTGGAGTGCCCTGCGCTCAATCCCCCAGTATTGCAATAAATAAACAAATAAACAAACAAACAAATAAATAAAGAAATCCCCAAGTAATAGAAATACGGGCAAAGGAAATAGACAAACAATTCACACACACAAAAAAATCCAAATGGTTAACAAATATATGAAAAATGTTCACTCTTAATAGTAATTAAAGAAAAGAGAATCAATTTCTTTAGCATTCTGTTTTCAGCCACTGCCAGTGATTTTCCCGTGCTTAACTCTGCCATGCCTCATTCCTTCAGAACAGGGAACACCTTTGGGGCAGAAATACTGTAGATGGAGCTCTGGGGAGTGACCAACACATCCTAGGAAAGGAATGATTGCTGAATAAATCAACAATTCAGAAATAGGGGAAAGAGCCAAGCAGGAACACCAGCCACCAACACCTGAGTTCATCTGCTTTGGGTCACAGGTCAGCTTCTGCCTGATTCTGGCCCTTCTGTCTTTCAGGGATCCAGTCTCAATGTCTTCTTTTTGTTCTTGCTCATGTCAGGCCTCAAACTGCCCTGGGCCTGGGCTCCAGCTGTCCTCTTTGGCAGGGTCACTTCCCTCTGCTCTCTCCACCTGCAGCCAACTTCAGCTGTCTATTTCTTGTTATGACCATTGGTCCTCAGCTTGCAGATACTTCCTACAGGAAACCTTTACAGTGCCCACCTCTAAAATCGAATTTGGCATCCATCCCTAAGCACTATTTACCTTATGAGCCAAGGACTCCACTTCCTCCTTTTTCTAGAAAACAGTTGAGTCTGGTGGGTAAGAGAAGGCACTTTGAAGCCAGTCGACTGCATGCTATAATGGGCACCTTCACACACAAGCCAAACAACTTTGGCAAATACCCTCTTACAGAGGGTTACAAGGGGAGAGTGTGATGAAAGTATTCTCTAGATAGCAGCATCGAGGACCAAATTCATTCAGGTATATAAGTCACTTAGAACAATACTAGGCCCTTAGACAGCATTATAGAAGTGTTTGCTGTCATTATTACTTACACAAGCCCTTCCTGTGCAAGGAAGGCAGTCTACTACAAGCTACTAAAATTCAGTCCATTTTAGTCATGACTTTATCCATAACGTCTAGAGCCATGCAAGGTATATAATAAGATCTGAATAAACACTTAACTAAACTTATCACTTGATGCATTAGCTCTACTTTAGCTCTACTTCCCTTTCAGTACATGTTTTACTTATTTAGTGGATGATTTCTTTATTTGATTATCTTAGTAAAATGCTGTCTTGTGTTCTTGATAACTAGCTTGTTCTTTACATAGAATTTGGATGGGTGATTTCTTTTTTTCCTTTCTTGGTGCATTTTTGGATTGCAGCTCTTGAAATTCAGGGCTGTCTCATGGGTCGTTGTGAAGGCAGTGAGACCCCTGGATTTGCTAAACATCCAATAAGGATTGATCTGGATGACCAGTTCTGAGTATGCAGTTTGTAATTCTATAGAGCACTTAATAAGAGCAGTTTAATAAGACATTTAGTCGAACCAATTTTCCATTTATAGCTTATATTAGGCTAAATGCATTTTGCATATGTTTAAGATGACTCTCAAAATGGCAAAGGTAACCTCACCATTTTCCTGATGTTCAGGGGGTGTTCTGTGACCTCAGGTACTGGAAATGCTTTTAAGCCCATTTGGCAATTGTTTGATGCAATGCCACATATTTCACCCATTATTGAACTTGGTCAGTTTTCATTAATATAAACATATTGCATGAAGTGACACTGTAATTTAAACAAGGGAATATAATATTTTACCAACCCAAAATTTGGGAAAAAGGAAGTACATTTTCCCCTCTGCTATAAACAGATATAAAAATAAAGACATTAGGAAAATTTGGGGTCCGGAGTCAGGGAGCCTGATTTCTAATCTTGGTTCTCCTTTAGAGAAGATGGGCTGAAGTCTTTATGTTATTTTTTTCTGCATTGGGAAATTCAAAGTAAAAAGTAGTAGTATTGTATTTTAACAGATATCAGCAACTGGGCCCCTCTTGCACCATGGCATTCCACAGTACAAGGCTGATGTACCAAGGGCTACTAAAATAGTTCCCAACTTAGGACAGAGAGCCGGGGCTAGAAGGAACATTCCCGCTTGTTTTGGTTATGGAGAGGAATTCCAGCCTGAGAGGAAATAGGGTGTGGGCTTCTGAGAATTGTAAAAAAGCCTGAAAGCACTTGCCTGCAACTTCAGGGGTTCTGGGTGAGGCTCTGCCTCTCTTGTCTCTTGTCCCTTCACCGGGATATGCTCATGAGCAGGGACAGTTCTTCCCAACTAATGGGAAAAATCTGCTGACAGTTACCATGGGGCTCAAAGATTGACGCTTCATACTGATGTATAGTTCTGAAAGCCTCTATCTGTTCTTTTTGTTGATTCTGTTTTCTTGAAAGAATCCCACCTACATCCTGCCAACTGGAGGGGGAAAAAGAAAGAAGTTATTTCAAAACAAGTCAAAGATTAAAAGTCCAACAAATCAATCCACCTCCACTCCTCTGTTCACTCAGATTGTCATTTAGGCTACTTCTGTGAGATTTTGAGTGTACATTGGAAAATAAAGTCTTTGTGCTGATATCTTATCCTCTCTACCTTATCTAAATGAGAGGTCCATTCTCTACCTTCTTAGGACACTCAGAGCTTTCCATTTATAGGACTTGACGCAACTTGGTTGATTCTTTTCTGATTACTGTTCTTACCTTCCACCTGTAAAGTCTGTAAAACCAATGAATGAGCCTGTCTTTTTTCCCAGCATTTCCCCCCTCAGATTTGAGTCTAATGCTTAGGACAATAGGACCTCAGGATATTTTTTCTGGTTTCTATTTATGTCAGTATACAGTGGTGTTGCACTAGGTGGCATTGGTGTGTGCATTGCGTGATGTGGTTGACTTAAGGAATCACTGAGGAAGTCTTAACTGAATGAAGACTCCATACTTCTCTCATTGACATATTGATAACAATGAAGTACAATTCTTTTGGAATTCTTATACTGTAATTGTTCTGCTAATAAGAATACAGGTGAAGAAAAGTTTAGTAACTCTTGTACAAGCAAAGGCATTGAAGGAATGCACAATGCCTAGTATCTACATCCTTTTGACATGTAGTAGATCTCAGTAGGTGACCACCAAATCAGTTCTTAGAATCTCCTAAGAAAGTGAAACAGATGCAAGGTTTCAGCCAAAGAGAGTTTAGAGTGGGTTCTTCCACCTCTCGTAAGTTTAGCTCAGTGCTTTACATGTAATTGGGTTTGATCTGGGCTATGAGTCTTCATTACATAAATGTTTTAAAGTAGCTGGATCTAAGTCACACTGTGGTTCGTGAAGTGGTTAGGCTGGCAATTTCTTCATGATGGTTGGTGGAAATACAACATTTCTTTCTTGCATCTTAATGTAATTTTAAAAATTTCTCCTCTCCCACCTCTTCGTTCCCTTCTTCTTTCTCCTTCTTCCCCTTCTTCTTCCCTCTGTCATCATTTTCTGGTTGTAAAAGATAAACAGGAGGCCATGTCCAAAATATTTTCTAAAATATTCTACAAGTCACAGACTTGACTGAATCAGTTTCGGTTATTTTTGATCAGAGTGGAAGCAGAGCAGAACGTATCAATAGGGCAAACCTATGTGAAGCCCATTCAACTTCTTAGTTGAAAAGTTAGAAATAGGCAGTTAGATTTTTTTCCTTTTTTTTTTTTTTAATTCAAGTGACTGCAACCACCATGCTAAACTAATTATATCATTTCCTAATTTATTTGGAATGTATATTTGTAGAGCTACATGTGTATATATATCTACCTATACTTTTAAGGAAAATGAAGTCAATAGTCACCATTTTTTTAAGTCAAATAACTCCAAAAGCAGCAGACCTTTTCCAAATGCATAAGAACATGAGAAGGGTGGGTTTGCATGCTCTGAGGATCTGATTTTATAGCTCACTTACTTTGCTCATTTTACCTCCATCTTGGGGATGGATCATACCTGATAATGCACTTGAGTAATGGGTTCTGGTTTCACCTTAAGTCTTGCAGTCCTACTTAATTTGCTTAGATGTTGTTGTTGTTGTTAAATATTATAGTCTTTGCTAAAGCCAATTTACAAGATGATGTTTTTGTTTTTCATTTGTCTTTTCATCTGGTTTGCTTTATTTCCCCCCTATGGTATATAGTTTGATATGAGAGTGTCATCCTGCAAAAGGACTCTCTATCCCACTGGCAGCCTGTAGCTGTACCACTGTGGTGTTCAATGCCCTCAGATCTCAGAAGCTAAGCAGGGTCAGGCCTGGTTAGTACTTGGATGGGAAATCACCTGGGAGCACCAGGTGCTGTAGGCTTGGGAGAAGGACCTGGCAACCCACTCCCCCTCACACAAAAAATAAATAAATCAGCCATTGAAAACCCCATGAATAGCTGAAAAGCACTGACAATAGTGTTTTGCCTGTTGTATGTAAGGTTGCTATGAGTCGGACACTGACTCGATGGCACCTAACAACAACAATCCCACTGGCAAATACAGTGATAAATGCTAAGTAAGGATTACCATGAATCATTTGATCACAGGATCCTAACTATTGTCTCAAATTGGTGTAGCCTGTAGCATTCTATTAACATTTTTTTGAGGATTCATATATTGAACAGGTTGGACACAGCTACTCTAAAATGAAGTTCTTTTAGTATTCCAGAAACAAGGGTTTGTATTTTGGTGGGAACTAAGATAATCTTACTTGTGTTGAATTCAGCCTTATATTAGGTTTTATATTTTTAAAAGAAACTAAGCCATAATAATTTCTTATTTTCTCTTCACATTGGAAATTGCAGGTGACCAAGAGACAGTTTCATGCCAATTCCAAATGTTAGTACACATGTAGGAAATCCACCACTTACCAGGGGTTGGGGATCATTCAGTGACCCTGAAAGCCTGTATTCTCTCCATCTCCTTCTCCCCTTCTCTCTCTACCTTTATCTCCCTGTCTACCCTCTTTTTTCCTTTGGGTGTCTACCACAAAGAGGAAGGTGGATGAAAATGTTATTTGGCTGGAACAGATTGAAACTGAGTAAAGTTGAACAAACACAAATCTTCCATAATGAAATGTAAATTTCCCTAAGCTACAACGCTAAATATATATTTTTTCTTTTCTTTTCAATTGCATCAATAATGAAAGAAGCATATTGGCCCCATGGTCAGGAAGAAACTTTGCCCAGTTCAATGAAATGATCTTTGATCTCAATAAAGTGGAGCCTTAGAAAACAACAGCAGTGAGATTTTCATGGACTGGCAGAGATCTGATGTCACAGCAGAGCCTGGCTTCAGGTAACTCCAACTTCAGTCTCCCAACCCTTCCCCCTTGTTCTTCTTCTCTTTTTCTGTCCTCTGGCTCTATCACTATCTAGTTGGGTATTTCTAAATGAGGAAATCATCTGTACTTTAGAGTACATCAGATCAGAGCAGAAAGAATGGTACTGTCTGGTCAAACCCACTTTGATAAGGTTACCAAAGATTTTCCTTACCTTAGAGGCGTAGGTAAGGCACAGGAATTTTATCTCTCTATTATGTGAGTGCTTGATCAGTGTGCTCCCCCTCTCCTCTAGTCAGGAGAAAAACTTGTTTAAGTAAAATGAGGCTGGGATTTAGCTAAGTTGGTAGAGCGCTGCTCTGCAGTCTCTGAGGTCCTGAGTTCGATCCCCAGCACCGCAAAATGGGAGAAGGACGTGGCAACCCATTCCCAAGGCAATCCTGAAACAGTCAGCCATTGAAAACCCTATGAGGGTCGCTATGAGTCGGACTTGACTCGACGGCACCTAACAACAACAACAACAAATAAAATGAGGTTTTGTATCCTGATAGATGCAATGAGCCTGCAGCCATACCACTCTGGTGTCCAATCCCCTCAGATCTCAGAAGCTAAGTAGGGTTGATCCTGGTTAGTACTTGGATGGGAGCCCACCTGGGATCACCAGGTGCTATGGGTGTGGGAAGACCTGGTAGCCCACTCTCAAACCAATCAGTCATTGAAAACCTATGAATAGCAGAGAAGCACTGACAATAGTGCCAGGCATGGCATGGTAATGAGTGGTATTTCACCTGTTGTGCATACGGTGCTATGAAGCAGGCCTGACTCCATAGCACTAACATTAAGAACAATAGCAAATGCAATGACTGCAGCTATATACGAACCTGGCTTACACATCACACTGTGCTATGTGATGGGTTTCCTTTTGTCTACTGAGTCTACCAGTGAGGTGGCCCAAAGGCCTGGGTGTAGTTTCTGAAACCCATCAGGCACTTCTCTTGTTCATGACAGGAGCGCTAGAAGGTCAAGAGTGACACTGGTTTGAGGTGTCTTCTGGGAAAATCCAGTCCCAGTGGATGAGAGCTGGCCCCAAGTGGTCAAAAGACTGAAGAAAGAGACAGACAGATCCAGAACTGTACAGAGTGCCATTTACTGAGTACGTGTGCCCAGAAGGATGGTCCTGGGTGGCGGCAAGACCAGTGGATCCCTGTGGTGTGGTTCAAAAGGAGGACACTTAGATAATGGTTAGGATAAAAGTGACTTCCTCCATGCCAGAATGTACCTGGGTTATCTCAAGCTAATCTTAAGAACAGCAGGCATATTCCTGGCACTGATGGCACCAGGTGCAGGGTCATAGAGGTCCACATACTTTCCTAATGGTTTTGTTCATTTATAGCATGCTGGGAAAATATAGGTAAAATAGACCAGGGCAACTCAGGTGCCATCATGGTGGTCCCACTCCAAATGGATGCCGTCAGGTCAAGCTGGACCCTTGTAGATGCCCCTGGTACTAATTAGTTATAATCCAAAGACAATACCAGTGTATTTTGATGTTTCTAAAGTGGCAGACCCCTTGGCTGTCTTTCCTACACCACAGAACACCAAAATCTGGTGGGTTGTTTTGGGGAGTTGTGGATAAGGGATGGAATGAAAACAAAGATCACCATAAAATGAAGTGAAAGCCCTTTGATATGAAACTCAAAAAATCTTCAGAAACAAGATGTCATTCTGGCTATCCTGATATGCCTCTTGAAAATTTTACCCAAGTCTTTATAGGTGGACAATTATTTAGTTTTCCTTAAAAGTAATGTATATAAAAAAAATCTTGGGATAGACTTTGAGCAATGTTGGGGAACATCTCTGAATGTTAAAATATTGGACTTTTGTCATACATTTTCTTTATTTCTTACTGAAGACTCTCTTGCTTTAACACATCATTTCCCCTTAAAATTGGCTGATTGCAGCTGATGAGTTGGCCTTCCAAAACAGTAATTCAACTTTACCCTGTTCCTTCCAGCCATAAGTCAAGCTGCATTAGATTTTTCCAGTTGATAATTTCCAGTTTTAGGACTATGAATTTATTCTTCACAACTTGTCATCACCTAAAATACTAGCTTTAAGTGTGATATAAAGATGCATTGCATCTCTATCAAATACAGATAAAATCACATGACATATAATACTTTCCTATTTTTCTACATGAAATGACTTCAAGAAACTTTTCCAAAATATTCTTTTCTCCCAAACCATAGATACTATGAGTCACTTGGGATTACCCGAGTCATCTTTAATAAAGTGAGCTATGCACAGTGTTGTGGGTTTCTATTTATCTGTTGGACATGAGTCTCCAGTCAGTGAGAGATCTGTACTAAGATCCTTACCCTCCCAGTCCATCAAGCAAAAGTTTTGAAAAAACAAAACAAAACAAAACAAAAAACAAACAAACAAAACACCAAAAAAAAAAAACTTATACTATGTTAATTTTTCCTACTTTTCTACCTTGTCCTCTTTTCTCCTGCAAGGGGTGGAGGGAGCATTTAATTAGGCTCTCAAATTTCTTTTGTATGTTCTTGTCACCATTTTGGAAAGCCATTTGCAAAGTTGGCTAAGAGCTATAGGAAGAGAGGTTACAGAGAGAAGCCTGATATGGTCTATCCAAGAATAGGATTGGTTAGTGGAGGAGGAAATCTGGTCATGGTCCATCAGGAAGAATTCACTCACTCTTTTTGTGGCAAAAGCTATTGAATCAGCAGGGTTGGATATATGGTATCATTCTATGTGAGATGCTTTCTAGTTGAATAGCCATGAGAGAACTTTGGAGGCAAGCTGCCTGGCTTCAAATTCTAGAACTAGTTAACAGCTGTGTGATCTTGAGCAAATTATTTAACTTCTTGGTGCTGTACCTTTTATCATCTATGAAAGATAATTGTGAGGATTAAATTTTAATATAAGTATGTATTGGCCCACATTGAGACTTTGATCAATGTTAGCTACTTATGATTGAATAGAACTCCTTAATTCCCCTCCAGAACAGTACTTTACCTCAATTCAGATATGAACCTGCCAAATTTAGAAAATAATTCTTAAACTAAATATTCTGATATGAACTCTTGTCACTGAATGGTCTCATTGACATTGTTTCTCTCAATAAAGTCCAAATTGAACCTTTTATGCAAAATACTGGCCTTAGAAAATTAGATCTGGGTTATATTAATAATCCATCTATCCATTCATTCAATGAACTTTAGATTACCTGCTCTGTTCCCAACCCTGGACTAGATCCCATGGAGGAATAAAGATCAAACCACCAATGGATGCTCATGAAGAAATTAGGCACGGAGATGAACGGATGGTGAGCATTAATGATACAGTTGCCAGACAAAAGTCAGGAAACGGCATTAAATTTGAATTTCAGATAAACAGTAATTTTTTAACATCTTCAGTATGTTCTAAATATTGCACATACTTTTGGGTGATATGATGAATCCTATTTCCCCCTCTTCTCCTCTTTTATCTCTAATATCACCGAGAACAGTGGTCAGACCAAGATTGTCTGATGGACTTACATAATTGGAACTTTAAATGAACCCTGTTCCTCATGAGAGGAAATGATAAGTAAGTAAAAATACCTTAAAGAAGTTCTCTAAATTCTAAGCCAAAACTCTCTTTGTGCCAGATGGCTTTGCCTGTCTACGACATCTGCTACGGTTTGGTCCCTTCATGTTCGCAAAACGTTGACCCAGTGGTGCCTCCAATCAGAAAAAAAAAAAAATCCTCCTAAAATGAAACTACTTCTAAGCTGGCTACAGGTTCCCTGTGGAAATCCACAGGGGATCTACATGGTCTGCATGGAGAATTGCAGCAGGATTTGTAAAAGACCTTTAGAGCTATCCCTCAGATACATACATATATGATGCATCTACATATAGACACATACACTCATGCATCCATATATAAGAAATAGTGTTCCTTCCTTGGAGAAACAAGGGCTCCTTGATGCTTCTGAAGCAGTGCACGATTAACTGGAACATTTACTGCCTTAGTGAAAGTCTTGTACCTGTGTGTGCCTGCTCTTTTGGGATGCAACTGAATCCTCCCAGACTGGGTGGTTTCCTGTCTGAATTGAACTCACAAAACAAGGGAGCTGTTGGAAAGTGAAAATAGCATGAGACCAGATGGCTCGGACATTGAACCCGGAAAAGTTCTGGATATCAAGTGTGAGAGAGCACCCCAACCTCAACAGAATAGTTAATGGAATGACTATTTTGTCACAAACCCAGGGAATAGGAATTAGAATTTCTCTGTTCATCTCTTTCTCTTATTCAGCAAATCTCCCATGATTTAATTTCTTGCTTCACCTTTGATTCTTCCACATCCCATACCCTGACATTATTGCTGTCCACTTCCAGCAACCTCAGTGCTATGACACAAATATAAGAAAGAAATGACCTGAATTGACAATTCTAGGAAGTGTGATGCCTGAGGTATAGTTGCTTTTCAATAAGTGTATGTTGAATTAATTGCAAACTAAGGAGTCTGTTGCTATTACTATTCTGTGTTGATGAAGTTGGAAAAAGAGTGGGAAAAATATCAAATACATTGAAAATCAAGTTGGCAGAGTCTCACTTACACATGCTTCACCAAGAGGATGAGTTGTGGGCTACATGCCACAAATCCATGAGATTAATTCGGCTACTTTTCTACATGGCTTAAACAAAAGGAAGCGGTTTCTCCTGGTGTGCATAGGTGCCCTTGGTGTGTGTTGCAAAAGTTCTTGGGCACTCCCCATGTCCCAATACTCCCCTCCAAATGTCCCATCCTGAGAAATAACTGGGTTCAGCAAGGCTCCGCTCCATGGCGTGGAACTGCCTTATGCATGTGTTGTGGGCCCTAATTAATTGTCACTTGTGAAATAATTTGTGGTCTGGACAAGAGATTCTGTAATATGTATATTTTTTCCTTCAACAAAATTTTCCACTGAGTAATGACCGACCTTTTCATTTCAGCAGAGCCACTGGTACTGATGAAATGAGAAGGCAGCCAGGGCTCCCAGCCTAGATTTTGCTGCCATGATCTTGAGCTTTTTCCATTTCCTTTTTAGAAACATCAGCCTACGTACTGTTTGGTGTGTCTGTTGAAAAATTTGGGTTTGTTATTTCTTCTTTCACCACTTCTGGGTTGTTTTTTCTTGGCTGCAACTGAAACTATAGTAAAGGTGATCTAATAGTCAAGAGGCTGAGAGAAGAACAATACCTTGTTTAAAAACAGTATAGCAATTGACAGGTTGTAATTTGGGAACTTTTGATGTAATGAAGGAAACAATTATTGACTATCAAAAGATGTTTAAGTCCGCACACACTTATGGTAATTTATCAATTGCATATTTTGTTGCATGAATTTATTCACAGGAAGAATATCCAGATTTGAATGGACTCAAGAGATAAGCTGAGTTTCAAAACTCTTGACTGCATAATAAAGTGTTGGGGAGGGTATAGAGAAAACTGTAGCCTCTCATCATTGATAGGAATACATAAAGATGCAGACACTTTGGAAAATGATTTGGCAGTTCCTTAAAAAGTAAACGCTGTTGTTGTTAGGTACCATCAAGTCTGGTCTGACACATAGCGACCATATGTACAACATAGGATTTTCAATGGCTGATTGTTTGGGACATAAGACCCATTAATTGCACTTTTGGGTGTTTACCCAAGAGAAATGAAAACATATCTACAAAAAGTTTACACGTGAACATTCATAACAGTGTTTTTCAAAGTGGCCAAAAAATAAAAGCAATTTAAGTGACTAACAATCAGTGTATGGATAAACAAAATGTAGAGTAGCCCATACAATAGAATACTTCTTGGCACTACAGAAGAACAAAGTAGTGATAAATGCTACACCATGAACATATTTAGAAATATTATGCCAAACGAAACAAGTCACATACATGTATAGAAATATAAATATTGTATTATTCTATTCATAGGAAATGTCAGAAGAGGGTCAATGCATAAAAATAGAAAGTAGATTTTATGTATAATCATGACTTTTGCTATCCTTTGGGATAATCCTCTGTGGCAGTTACCAGCCAATAGGGTTTGGTTGGTGGAGCTGTAACTTAATAAGATTCTTTGGGTTTCCACATTTAGGAGAGCTTTACTGGTACAAATATTAGTAGCCAATTTACATTGCATATCTAGAACTTGATGAAATTTGTTAAGAAAATGAGAAAAAGAAAACCCCATGCTCTCATACAATTCCCTAAACAAACAGACTTCATTTGGTCTGACCAGCTTTTCGGCTTTTCCTGATGGACAGATTGCTTGGGTGATATGATTTTCTGTCTACAGCCAGGGGATGTTCAACCTGTGAGGAATGGTAACAAGCAGGTTTTCCTAGGAGTCATTAGGCAATGTCTATGTCAACAGCTCCTGGCATTTCTATTGAGGTACTCAGGAGATTTCTTCCTTAAGAACAAATTCATTTAAAAATTGGGCTTATTATATAATAAGAATACTCAAACAACACAGGACAAATGCCACATTGATCTAGGAATTAGGGGAAAAGTAGTCACTTTCCCTTTTTATGTCATTTTTACTGTAAACTGCATCTATGTTTTCAACATGTTTAAGGATAGTCTATTCTAGATGTTACTTCAGTGTAGGAGAGTGTTTTGCTCTGTTGTACATTGGGTCGCTATGGATTACTCGACAGCACCTAACAACAACCTTGTAAGATATCTGGAGGATGATATAGGGTAACCTAAATGGGTATGGTTGCTTCAGTAGTATGCCTCCATTGTCACAATGTCTTGTAGATGTTGTCACCACGGGGCCTTTTGATGAATGGTCCAAGTATATACTTTAGCAGGTGGGAGACGATGAGAGGACCAGAGAACTTTGTCTGTGGTTATGGTTCCTCATAAAGATGGTACATCCTAGACTTTTCTTCTAATCATTGCACAGTGCTGTATATATTATTGCTTTTTTCCCTCTGTCCAAACCAGGTGCCCTTTGCATTAGTCAGTGGGGATTCCACAAACTGAAGGAAGACTTTGAAATAGGATCCAAATTTATGGAGAATTTTGAGTTCTCCAGAGGTCCTGATTCAGCCTTGTCTCAAGGACAGACACAGTTTCATCTATCTTTTCCTCTTACAAATGAGGGTATTGAAGCCCAAAATTGATATGTCAGCAACACCGATATATATGCATGCATGCATACATATGCATACACACACCTGTAGTAGAAACAGGACTGGAGCTTAAACTTGCTGATCTAACTCAATCCTGTTTTTCCTGTAAAGACCACTTCATAGTCTGAAATGTTACTGCAGGAATTATTTTCATTTTTGAGCTTTGAATATTTTTATATAGCTTGATGACATTGTTGCTTAGCCACAAACTTCAGTCCTATTGATGGGCTGTGTGTTTATCTTAGTAACAGAAAATTAGGGGTCACGATTTTGTCTATAAATGCTAACTGAAGAATGTACTGATGACTAGAATTCCATAGACAAGATTTTTAGTTTTCACTATAAACTATATTGTAGAAAGTTAAGAATCCTCTATCTTCCCAGGCTCACAGCATCTGTGTTACAAATCTAACAGAAACTCCTAGAGTTCCTTCAATGAATGGCTTCTTGTTATGGTTTGAATTTCAAATGCCCCCCAAAGATCATGTGTTTGAATACTTGGTCGTCAGGTAGTGGCCCTGTCTTGGGGGGCTATGGACTTTGGGAGGTAGGTCCTAGCTTGCAGAAATGGGTCTTGGCTTTGTGGACATAGGTCACTAGGGGAGGCCTTTGGAAGTTTTATGTGGGCCCAATTCCAGTAAGCTTTCTCTCTTACTGATCTGCCATGACTTGAGGTCCTCTGCCACAGGCCGTGCACCAACCTTTCCCTGCATCTGTGGGCTGAAATCTTCTAAATCTTGAGCCAATAGGAAATCATTCCTTCCATAAGTTTGTTTCTGTCAGGTGTTTTGCCACTTGTTTGTGGGAGGGGTTTGGAAGAGTTTGGAGATGAAGGCTAGAAAAGCCCTGGAATGCTATAACCAGAGATAAAGGGGTGGTTTTGATGATAGTTTGGAAGACTGAATGCTGAAAGAAGTGTGGATAATAAAGAAACAGCTTACAGGGTTTCAGAAGAAAATGAGGACTCTACTCAGAATCGGAATAGAGGCTATTAGTGTTCAATTCTGAGAAAGAGTTTATCTTTTTTTTTTTTTTTTTTTGTGGTACTAGGGGTTGGACGCAGGGCCTTGCGCTTGCATGCTCTGCAAGTGCTGGACCACTGAGCTGCACCCCCAACCCATTTTTTGACTGTTTTTTTGAGACAGGGTCTCACTAAGTTACGCAGACTGCCTCTGGTCTCGAACTTGCGATCCTCCTGCCTCCGCCTCCCGAGCCACTGGGATTACAGGAAAGAGTTTATCTTCAGTCTGTCTTTTTCCTAAAGATTTGAGTGAGGATAAATTTTAAAGTCATGGACTAATTAACTTAGTGGAGGAAATATCAAAAAAATGTAGTATTGAGGCTGTGTGTTGGTTTTTGTTAGGTGTGTTGTAGTTGTTAGGTGCCGTCAAGTTGGTATCTGACTCATAGCAACCTTATGTACAACAGGCAAAACACTATTGTCAGTGCTTCTCTGCTGTTCATAGGGTTTTCAATAGTGGACTGATTTTTGGGAATGGGTTTCCGGGTCCATCTCTCAAGCCTATAGCACCTGGTGTTCCCAGGTGGTCTCCCATCCAAGTACTAACCAGGTCTGAACCTTCTTAGCTTCTGAGATCTGATGGGATTGGATGCCACAGGGTTGGGACTGCAGGCATGTATGTGTGTGTGTATGTATATATGTGAATATATATGTCTATATATATGTATGTGTGTATGTGTATATATATATATACACACATATATATGTGTGTGTGTATATATGTGTATATATTTGTATATATACATATATACACACATATGTATATATACATATATGCATACTATATATATGCCATATATATATATATATATATATATATATATATATATATGCCATACAGTCATCATGGTACCCAAGAAACTTTCTAGTGCTAAAAGTGAAAGAAAGAGAAAAACAGTAAGAATTACAATTGAATTTAAAAATTATTACTAAGTATGTGAGGGGCATATGTGTATCGGAATTAACCATTCAGTATGATGCAGAAACCAATAAATGAATTTACATTTTTCTTACGGAAAACAAGTGCTTGGCACATGAGCCAATGCCACTCAACCAGGCTTCCAGAACCGATTGTGGTTGAGTGCTAATGCACCACTGTATCTGAAAAGTCAATGCCTCTAGGATGCACTCCTGAAAAAGTCTGCCCAGGTTTTCCTGTTCTGAGCACACAGATGCCACTGCTATAGCCATGGTCAAAAGAGACAAAGCTACCATTCATGGCAGTAGCAAACTTTGGTGTCATTGATGTGATGCTGGTCTTATGGTCATACAGAATGTAATGGCAGGGACAGGGAGGCTGCCACCAAGGTTCCAGAGAATGGCCTGTGAGTCCAGGCTGTGCGTATTAGGGTTGGATTTCCTGCTGAAGTGTGAAGCTCTGAGGGTGGAGCCTAAGTGGAGACCCCACAATGTTGGAGATGCCAGCAACATGAAACATCTGCTAGGGGAAGCTGCCTGCAATGGATGGATCCAGCCCAAGAGGGCCATGCATGCTGCAAATGGCAAGGCCACTGGGAGAGAACTGCCAAAGCCTATTCGAGGCCAGATGATACCACCATGTGTGCACATGCAAGACATGGAGCTACAGTATTTGTGTGCCCTGCTGGATACTAGTCTGGCTTCAGTCCGGTCTTTTTTTTATGTTCCTTCTTTCTTCCCTTTCAGAATAGCTAGTGTTAGCTAGTAGAACTTCGCATTTAAACTGAAATGTGCAATTCTAGTGGTTTGGAAAGAGCATTGCCATTGTGTGTTTCAAGTATGCACCCTGTTTATTATTTTGCAGAGACTCACAGCTTACTTTGCCTCAAGTCTCAGTGGAGATTTTGAACTTTGACTTTTGAGCAAGGGTGAGGCTGTTAAGACTTAGGGGCCTTTGAAAGTTGATCTACTGCATTTGACATTTTGAGGTGCTCATAAACCTCTAGAGGGCAGGGGCGGAGTGTTATAAGTTGAATCTAAAATATCCCTCACAGTAATGTGCTTGAATGTTTTGGTCGCAGGTGGTGGCACTTCTCTGGGAGGCAGGAACTTCGGGAGGTGGGTCCCAGATGGCAAAAATGGGGCTTAGCCTTGCAGAAGTCAGTCACTGGAAGCAGGCTTTTGGAAGTTTTGCGTGAGCCCCCAGTTCTAGTAAGCTCTGTCTGCTCCTGATCTGCCATGATGTCTGCCTTCCCCGAAGCTATGCCTGCCCTGCCTCTGTGGACTAAAATCCTCTAAACTGTGAGGTCCCAATAAATCATCCCTCCCATGAGTTTATTTCTGTCAGGTATTTAACCACAGTGATGCACCAGCTGACTAATTCATTTTTCAAGTTGGAATCCTGTGTCAGCCAGTGGCATTTCACATTTCAACTGAAGTACACAATTCTAGTGGTTTGGAAAGAGCGTCAGAAATACAATTGAAGTGCAGGTTGTCAAGGATACCATGAGCTTCCAAGTCAGCAAAATACTAAACATCAAGTGGACAAGCTCTTTTTAAAAAAATAATCAGTTGTAACACAGTGCAGGTAAAAATTTTCCCTACTTTTAAACCAGATCCTAGTTTCTGGGACATAGGCATGTTGACACACGATTTCCCCTCATTGAAAGCTACAATTTTGCCTATGGAAATAAAGACTGAGTTTATTCTCATTTGCACAAAGCAATTGAAGTCACAAATATTTCCTCCACTGGAAAAGGGTCTATCGGGGAGCGAATTTTGGGGAAAGGAAGATGGGTAATGAATTATGTTACGATCCAAGAAGACCCTGTCAATCTGACAAGTAGTGAAAGAGCAGGAAATGAAGGCATCCAGATAATCTGCATCATGTATTCTGGTTTCTGTAAGACTGCTGGAAACCAACGTTCCCTCAACGCTTTTCTAGAGATAATCAGGTCTGCAACTGTTCTGAATTGCAGTTACACAGATGGATAGGATGAAGTGTCTACTCCAAAGAAGCTCATTGGCTGGGTGCTGTGGTGCACACTTATAATTCTAGTTCCTCAGGAGGCCAAGGCAGGAGGATCATAAGTTCAAGGCTAGGGGCAGCCTGCACAACTTAGCAAGACCTTGTATCAAGATAAAAAATAAAAATAAAAAAAGGAGGTAGGGGTGCAGTTCTGTGGTAGAGCCATGCTTTGCATAGGCAAGACCACGTGTTCTACCCCCTAGTATTGAAAAAAAAAATTAAGAAAGAAAAAAAGAAAAAAGCAACTCATAGCTCTTTGAGTAGTATGTAATGTTCTTGATGATAAAATCTATTCTGTTTAGTATAATTATGATTTGCTATCAGCTGAATTGTGCCCCCTTCCAAATTCATATGTTGAAGTCAGAATCTCTAGTACATCATAAGGAGACTTTCTTCGGTGAGAGCGTACTTAAAGAGGAAATTAAATTAAAAGGAGATCATTAGGGTGAGCCTTAAGCCAATGGCTGGTGTCCTTATAAGCAGAGATTAGAACATAGCCTCAAACGGAGAGTACATCATACAGGGGAAGACACAGGGACAAGAAGCCCTGCTACAAGTCAAGAAGCCAGGACCCAGACGAAACTAACCTTGACAATATCTTGATCTCAGATTTCTGGCCTTCATAATTACAAGAAAAGAAATTCCTGTTATTTAAGCCAGGTGACATTTGTTCTGACAGCTTTAGCTGACTGATACAGCCCTTATATAACTACAGCTGAATGCTAGAGACTTACTTACTAGAGACATAAATCATACACCAAGCTGAAAGGAGAGCAAGGTTAAAATCCTTGTTGGAAAATTAGAAAGGACTTCATAGAGGAATAAGTATTTGAGAGATGTAGAATAGGAATGTTTGGGGAGTGAGCATTCTTTATTTTTATTCCATATTAGAGGATTGAACCCAAGGCCTTGCACATGCTAGATAATTGCTTTACCACTGAGCTACACCCCCAGATCCTTTTGACTTTTCCTTTTTGTTTGTTGAATTTTGAGATAGGGTCTCACTAAGTCACAAAGGCTACCTCTGGTCTCAAACACATGACCCTTGCCCCTCGGCCTCCTAAATCACTGGGATTACAGGTGTGCTTCATGGCACCCAGTGAGGTGTAAGCATTCTAAACAAAAAGGACAAGATAACGAATGTTTATATGATTCTGCAGGGTATTTTGAACAACTGTGTGTTTCTTAAAGGGAGAAACCAAAAAATGGAGGTGACGAAGATGATCCTGCATAGGTTAAACTAGATTGTGAATGGCTTTGGATTCTAGGGTAGGAAACATGGAGCTCATGCAGTTGGATGAATGGATTTCTCCAGGTTTATTTTTAATTATTACCTCATTGAATAAATATCTGTTAAATATCTCCTTTATACTAGACACTATCCTAAATATTCAGAGGTATTTTAAGGAGCACAACAGACAGAAATCTCTGCCCTTGTGAAACAGAGAACCAACAGATCCTATACATAACATGTAATATGTTTATTATACCAGTTTGACATATTACTGCAATCACAATTATACTAAGCATAATAGATTTTATAGTACGTCAGAAGAAGAAGTCCTATGATAAAATGCTGCAGTTGTACATGGAGTATCACAGTTGCTGGGGGCAGATGACTGGGTTTAATGCAAGTGGGAAGGTTCAAGAAAGAGATGGCATTTAAGAAAATCTTGAATGTGGTGAAGAAGCTAGCCACAGAGCTGTGGTAGGGGGAAACCATTCCAGACTGAAGGAAGAATCAACAGAGGACAGAAGCATGCTGATTGTGTAATGAGGTGCAGTGTGATGTGAGGGGATTCCCCATGATGACCCACTGACAGAATCAATGGATATTGATACTGTTACAGAACAATTACAGTAATCATCGTATGAAGCCCTGAACCACGTTCATCTTAATTTCTTAGTTTTAAAGTTGCTGATGTCAACTTTTGGCTCTGAAAACAATCCCAAGAGGTTGGGAGTAGCAGGTAGAATTGTTTCTATTTTACCTATGGTGAAATGGAGTCCAAAGCCTTTATGTGATTTACCCAAGGTCACAATGCATGATCCAGGAGTTGAGGCACTCAGCACAGAACAACACATCTCTGTTGGACTGTGGGGCCTCTTGAGCAGGGGGAATAATAAAGTTCTTAGACAGAGAGTGGGAGGATCCTATAAAAAATATTCCTGTGACGTCAAGACTTCAGGAAATTCCACCCCCATCCCATTCCATGGCCCCACGTGAGTTTCACAAAACTACTGACTCTCCTCTTAGGAACCTCAGGCTTACTGCCGGCACCCTCAGCGAGAACAGTTATTCCTTGCGCAGAACATTCTAGTTTCTCAGTGTGGATGGGGTGTAGAAGGCAGAAATGTGATTCTCTGGTACTGGAACCCCAGCATTTTCTTTAATGTGGCATGAAAAATTATTCAGATGTTGACGATGGTTGACTCTGGGTTTTATTATTGGTTGAGTCTGGGTTTTATTCGAATAAGAAACTTGCTTTTATTGATTAGTATTTGTACAGTTCTAAGGAAGAAGATAGGGGAATCTGTTGAGAATGTGTAAGGGCAAAGGAAAATGTCTTGAAAACACAGAGTGACATCCAGACAGACTTAGATCATTGGCGTAAATGTTGCCATAGATTATTTACTTTGGGTTTCACATGAGGAAGGTCTGCACCCACCAACCGCCTCCAAATGATGTTGTTGTTGTTAGGTACCGCTGAGTCGTGTCCGACTCATAGCGACCCTCATAGGGTTTTCAACGGCTGACTCTTTAAGGATTGCCTTGGAAGTGGATTGCCATATCCTTCTCTCAATTCAAATGATACACTCTTCTGAATTGGCAAGCCACCCTTAAACAATATGCTGCCTGAACTGGCTGTTGAGAGACAGATCAGCATGAGTTATGGTACTTCTTGTACTGAAAAAGGTAACAGCTGAATTAGATCACAAGGTTTTCAAAATGAATCACCAAGAATACATTGTTTCTTGTGGTTGGTTCCTAAAGCTCTATCTATTGACCTTTTATGGCACTTTAGTAATTGCTTAATAAGGATCTTTGGTTAAAAGAAAGAAAATAATTCCATTTCATTGTTTTCTTTACCTCCTCTGGCCCAGTTGGCTAGTGACAAAAACCAAAACAAAACAGAAAAAAACCCACAAAAAATGCATTATATACTCATCATAACTTGGTGAGAAATGATCTGTCATTGTCTCTTTTTTCCTTTTTTATTTCCTGTCTTTTTTTTCCTTTTCCCCTGCCCAGCCTGGTTATAGGAACCGAGCACATTGCCAAGCATCTATAGTGGGCTTTTCTTGTGAGAGTTGTGTAGGAGAAACAGCAAATTCCTCCAGCTTTTTTCTCCTCTTCACCAAGACAAGCTCAAATCCCTCAGTTCCGCTCTAATCATCTGCCTCATGACAAGTCTACGGATTCCCCAAATAACTGTGTCAAATCAGATTAAAATTTTAATTCTGCATTGGAGGTTGTAGTCAAAATGCCTCTGGTGATCTCAGAGTCCGTTCGCGATTGGCTCTGAGGACAGCTCCTATGACACTAATTCAAGGATCCATGGCTGGATTAGAGAAAAGAGGGAAAACCATTGTAGGGAAGGTGTCAGCTGCTTGGAAGGCTGCCAGTACCTGAGTCCTGAGGTCGGTAACAGGTGCTTGTCAGAAAGCAGGAGACTGCAGTTGGGGGAAATACGTCCAAAGGAGCCACTTTGTCTGTGCTGTAACTGAACTGCTTCTGGAGGAATGGGCTCCTTGGTCTGCTTCCTTCTGTCGGAAACTTTTGGTGGAGCCCAGCATGGATGGCTTGGTGGGGTCCAGGGCCACATGTCTCTGTATTAAAGCACGGGGTCATTGCTGAGTTCTCGCTAGCCAGCTGCTGACCTGCTGTCGTGATTGGCTCGGTCTTCCTACCTGCTCTCTCCCACTCCTCCTCCATATTCTTAGGGTGACCTGTCCAGCCTCCCACTCTTAGGATGTCTGGGAGAGTAGCCCAAGGACAGGAAGTGGGAAGCTCATAAGGAGTGATGTCACAGGGTGGATAAGGGGTGACAGACTGGACAGGAAAAGATGTGTGGGCTGAAAAAAGCCACTGTGTTGGCTGGCCAGAGCTCCTCAGGCCTTCTGGGACCATCTGACTGCCTGTCAAATTTCATGTTCCATGAGGGGGCAGGAGTGCTGATTTAGCAAATAAATTAAAAAAAAAAAGTCTAGTGAAATCAGAAGGGATGGAGAAAAGGAAGGAGTTGATCAAAGGATACAAAATTTTAGTTAGACTGGAGGAATTAGCTTTAGTGATCAATTATCCTGCCTGATCAACACAGCTCGTGATGTATATTTCAAATATGTTAAAATACATTTTCAGTGTTCTCACCACAAAAAAGAAAAGGTGAGATGAAGGGCATGCTAATTATCTGAACTGAATCCACAACATATACATAGATGAGAACATCACGTGGTGCACCATAAATGCATACCATTGTCAAGTAAAAATAAAATTAGAAACCATATGGATACTACTAAGCCAAGTTAGCCTACAGCCATAACACTGTGGCCTCTGATCCTATCAGATCTCGAAAGCTAAGCAGGGTCGGCCCTGGGTTAGTACTTGGATGGGAGACCACTGCGGAACATCAGATACTGTAGGTTTGGGAGAAGGACCACGGCAACCCACTCTCCCTCCAAAAAAAAAAAAAAAAAAAAAATCAATGCGCCATTGAAAACCCTATGAATAGCAGAGAAGTACTGACAGTAGTGCTTAATCTGTTGTGCATAGGGTCACGATGAGTCAGACACCGACTTGACAGCACTGAAAAACAACAAGAAGCGAAGTTATGTAAGTTATTGATATTTATTTTGGGGCTCTAAACTTGACAATTTCTCATGGTTAAACTTATTAAACAGAGAGTAGGTTTACTTTTTTCCTGCCTTTTTTCTAAGTTATTTTTCATCTTTAACTTACACTTGACTGTTTTCAGAGAGCCATTAATTTATATCCAAGTACAGGTGAAATTGCCAGAAATAAAACATGACCAGTATCATTGGCCAGAGCAAGAAATATTAGTACAGGTTGAACATCCCTATTCCCAAAAATTGAAATCTGAAATACTCCAAAATGTGAACTTTTGAACATCTACATGATGCTGTAAGTGGAAAATTGTACAATGTGAAACTTCTTGCATAAAATTACTTTTTGGCTATATGTACAGATGTATAGGAAACAAATGATCTTTGTGTTTATACATGGGTCCCTTCATCAAGCTTTCTTATTATGTGTGTGCAAAGATTCCAGATCCAAAATAATCTGAAATCTAAAGCACTTCTGGCTGAAAGCATTTTGGATAAAGTGTACTCAACTTGTATATTTTTTTCTATATCATATCTATATACGGAGTATTGTTCCTGATCTTATTATCCTAATATTTAATTCTTATTTTTAAAATCTTTTAAATTCTTTTCTTCCCCTGGTTGTTGTTGTTGTTGTTGTTGTTAGGTGCCATCGAGTTGGTATCCAACTCATAGTGACCCTCATAGGGTTTTCAATGGCTGACTATTTCGGGATTGCCTTGGGAGTGGATTGCCCGGTCCTTCTCCCATTTTTGCAGTGCTGGGAATTGAACTCAGGACCTCAGAGACTGCAGCGCAGTGCTCTACCAACTGAGCTAAATCCCAACACTTTCCCTGGTACTAAGGGTTAAACCCAGGCCCTCTCACATACTTTGCAAGTGCTCTGCCATTGGGCTGCACCCCCTGCCCAGTTTTTATTTTTTACTTTGAGTCAGTGTCTCACAAAGTTACATAGGCTGCCTCCGGCCTCGAACTCATGATCCTCCTGGCTCTACCTCCCAAGTTGCTGGGATTCCAGGTGTGCACCACCCAGCACCTGGCTCATTCAAATTATTTTAGTAAAGAAAAGCTTTGTTAATCTGGAATCAGATTTGACTAAGACTACAAAGAAATTATGATGCCTGTTGTCTAGACGTGTTTACTTATACCTCACACACTGAACTGGCACAGCATGGCTTAATGACATTTCTCTCTTCGTGTTTACAGTTGGGAGAGACCCTTCTGTGAAAAGCTGGGAACTTCTATCTCCATCAACCATCATTAGAGCTTGGTCTCTCTGATCTGGGTTTCTTTGGATCTCTTTCTCTTTGTCACTATTTCTCTGGCTTCCCCTTCATCCCTGCCCTCCTCAAAGTTCATGACCAGAAAGCCCAGAGGTTAGAGAGATGTGGATGGGCAGTGGGGATATTAGCATCTTAGAGTCAGAGTGGCAGGAAGTGTTGCCGAACAATTCATTAACCATGTGCTTTGCATCTCAGGGGTCAGCTGAGTGACCTGACAGCCCTAATTAGTGGGTATGAAACATCTTTCTTACCCCAGGCTATCAAGTTAAAGTTAAGACTTCATTCTTGGTATTGATTGATAGAGAAAAGAAGGTCCCTGGGAACAGCATGGCTAGAGGATAGGGGAACACAAATATTTCTGTATGTAGAAATGAGTATTTCACTAAAACAGAGCCAGATCTGTGCCTGAAAATGCCACAGAGCTACCTTCTCTTTCAGCTAGGTTGACACTCTTAAAAGCAACCTATTTAAAAAGAGATTAATCTTGGGCTGGGGATGTAGCTCAGTGGTAGAGCATTTGCCATGCATGCAACAAGGCCCTGGGTTCAATCCCTAGAAGCTATCAATAAGCAAGTAAATATTAAATTTATTTCAGATTAGGAAAAATGAAAATTTAGTTTCTTTGGGAAGGAATAATTCACCTGCTAGGCATTTTATATCTTAATTAAAAAGAAATTACAGAAATTCTCATGACAAAGACCTATTTTTGTAAATTTTAAATAACTAATTGATTTTTTAAAAATCTCATTCAGCAAATGTCTATTGAGTTTTGATTGTGGACAAAGAGACAGACAAGATACTGAAAAAGTATTTCCCTTCCAGATGGTGTAATCACTGGCTTTTCTTTCTATTGTTGTTTAGTTTAAACCTGCACAGCGGTATGTCATTTTCAACAACAAATGTGCTCCTAATAAAGTTGAATATAAGCGCAGAGCAGTAATGTGTACCTATAGACTCAGTTATTCTGGGGCTGACATGGGTAGGTCACTTGAGCCCAGGAGTTTGAGAACAGCCTGAGCAAGATAGACCCTCTTTCAAAAAATGTTGTATGTAAATTTAATTTTTATAAATTAAAAGAGTCCATTTAAAGTGATAATAGTAATCATTTCAAATTGTCCTCTATGGATTGTCACTTGGTGAGTTAATGGACTATATAATGAATAGCTAGAAGTCTCTTTAGAGGAAGGTTCTTAACTTGCTACTACTGGTATTTTGGACTGAAAAATATTTTTTGTTTTATTATTTTTATTTTTTTATCATGGAGTGTTGTCCTGTGCCCATAGTATGTAACAGCATCCCTACTTCTACCATCATGCTTATAGCAACCTCCTTCTATTTGCGATACCCAAAAATATTTCTGAACATTGCCAAATGTCCCCTGGAAGGCAAAATCACCCCCAGGTAAGAATCATAACTACTGAATAATGTATATGAACTTTAAAAGCCTGGATAGGGGAAATATTCTTTTAGTGTCAACATTGACCAAATACCTCTTCGTTGTATTTAATTAAATCTCTATATGTATTTCCTCAGTGAAGAAGTTCAGTGATAACAAAAGTAGTTTTTATTGTGATTAGACATTATCACCTTCAATTTAAAATATATTTAGTAGTTTCTCTAACAAATTGTAACAAGCTAGAATATTTGATTGTCCAATAAAAATGAAATATTTCATATATGCTATCAATTTTATTAGTCATATAACTACAGCCCAACTGTACGAAATCATGAATGTTTAAATTCTCTACTCTGCAAATTTCTGAGTTGTTTAAAAAGCTGGATTTACCCTGGAATGAGAGCCAGTGGCAAAGTTGCTGTGCATAGTTTGACCTTTCGTAACCAGAACTTCCTGGTCCCTAACTCCTAAGAAGATAACATTCTTTCTTAGGACTGAATGCAAATTCATTAGATGAGTCAGAAAACTTATCAAAATATGCCTTTCGTCTACAAATAACCCGGGAGAAGACTTCTAGGTTGCTTATCAAAACCAAATAGTTGCTTGAATTTTAAATTATCTTTAATTAATGGGGTATTATTATAGATTTTCTCCACTAATCTGAAACACCTAGTAAAGCAAGTTTCATGTTTACCACATAGCAAGTCAACAGTGAAGGTTAATTCAGTAAGTACCCAGCCTGATGGGACCAATGGCAGAAGACCAGTTAATAAACCAACACATTCCAATTGTTTGATATAAGAGGTTGTTGGGAGTGTGACTTTTAAATAAAGTCATTTAATTACATACCCTGATGTCTTCACTCAGCCATTCTCTAAAATATATTTTCCCAATTTCAGCATTCACCCCTTTTCTACTCTCAATTAGCTATTGCATTGGGCTTTTACTTCCAAGCCCCATAAGTAATAGTAACTTAATTTTCCAAGCCATAAATCAAGTAAACGTATGCTCCATAGCACATGTTCCATTTGTTTTTAATCAGGGGCAGCCCAAGACTCAGAGTCGGAAGCTTTAATTCAGAGGGCTCCCATGCCTTTTTGGAGGGAGAAAACTTTTGACTTCCGAGAATTCCCTTTGTGAATGTTTTAAGTATCCTTTTGGCAAAACTTTGAATATATAAAACATCTCATATAGAATTCCTTAATTCACTGACCTATACACATTCCCTTTTACCTCAGCTCTAAGACTAGAAGAAACATTTAACAACTTTCTTACATGCATATATTATCCTTTTCTTTTCTTTTTTTTTTGTGGTACTTAAGAAAAAAGTGTGGCTGCTGGGAAAAGGGACACAAAAGAAGGGAGTTGAGAGATGGTTGATTTCTAGAAATAATTTAAGTGAAATAGATTTCACAAGCTGCAACAGCATTAGAGTAGTTTAGGCTCAATATTGTCTTGAGAAAGGATAAAAACCACATAAAAACTCTTAAAATTTCTAAATAATTGGTTTCTAGGACACAATTTTATGACTGAAAAGGACTTTGCAGGTACCTTCTATTATCTTGTCATTTCACATAAGAGGACAGATACCCAGAGAGGTTATTCACCAAAGCAATAGCTACAAGCTTATTAGTGCAGAGCTAAAATCAAAACTCAGTATTCTATGCCCTTCCATATTTTATCTAAAATATGTAATAAGTTTTTAGTCGTTCAGATGGGTTATCCACCTAATATGTTGTATATCCTCGAGTGTAACACACACCCTTACCACAATTAGAGAGGGCTACAAAATCAGATGAGGATTAAAATCATCTGCGGATTGGATTTGAGGTCCAGAGAGCGCTCTCTCCTGAATCCAATCTGCATGCAATTCTAATCCACATCTTATTCTGTTGCCCTCTAAAACCGAATAAATTGGAGAATACACAGGAAATCATCCAGACATTTAGAAGTTTCTTAGTTATTTGCCAACATTTAGTGTTTCATTTAGGTATATTGTAGTAAAATTTTGGAACATTGAGAACCAAGAGAAAAATCCTAAAGTTATTGTTGTTGTTGTTGTTAGGTGCCGTCAAGTCGGTATCCTACTAATAGCGACCCTCTGTACAACAGGGGAAACACAATTGTCGGTGCTTCTCTGCTGTTCATAGGGTTTTCAATGGCAGATTGATTTTTGGGAGGGGGTTGCCAGGTCCTTCTCCCAAGCCTACAGCTTCTGGTGTTCCCAGGCGGTCTCCCATCCAGGTACTAACCAGGCCTGCTCCTGCTTAGCTTCCGAGATCTGACGGGATCGGATGCCACAGGGCTACAGCTGCAGGCTAAAGTTATTAGAGTAGTAAAAAAATAAAGATTACTTATGTTGTTGTTGTTAGGTGCCATCGTGTTGGTATCTGACTCATAGCGACCCTATGTACAACAGGCAAAACAATTTGTTAGTGCTTCTCTGCTATTCATAGGGTTTTCAATGGTGGATTGATTGTTGGGAATAAGTTGCCAGGTCCTTTTCCCAAGCCTATAGTATCTAGCATTCCCTGGTGGTCTCCCATCCAAGTACTAACCAGACCCGACCCTGCTTAGCTTCCGAGATCTGAAAGGATCCGGTGCCACAGTGCCAAGGCTGCAGGTCAAGATTACCTATAATAGAACAAAAATCATAGTGACAGGAGAGTTTCATCAACACTGGACATAAGAATACAGTGACTTGAGCATTTTAAATGTTGAAGAAGATTTAAGGTTTAAAATGCCAAAGAGAAATTTATTTTTGTTTATAATTATATTCTTAGTGCTATCATTCAAGTATAAGTTTAAAAGAAGTTTTCTACATATGTGCTATGAAACAGTTGAACTCTTATAAACATTCTGAGAGAATTACAAGGTGATATCTACCAGCTATAAGAAAGACTAATCCAAGAATATGTATGAGATGGAAAAACCAAAGATGAACATAGTAGGAAAATTTAAGGCTAAGTTTAATCAGTAGACATTGGGAAAAAATATCTGCAACTAAATTTCCAGAAGGTATCAATTCCCTCCCCTAAGTAGTAGAAGTGGAAAGGGAGGAAAGAAGAGTAAAAAGAAAACCATTCAGATTATCTAGTGATAGTGAAGGCATAGAGAAGTAGCTACATTTGAAAACCAAATTGTAGGGTAAGTGTAGAATTTATTAACTTTTAACATATTTATTTCCTTTCACCTAACATTTTTTTCTGCTTGAGTATTAACCAAAGATACAGAAAGCCCAAGGATTTCATGCCAGCATTTGTTCTTAGTAATGGGAAAAATTAAAAACTGAAGCTCTATTTCAGCCAGAGAAGATAGCAAATAAAATAAAATAAAATTTAGAAAATCACACCAGATCATTGGGTCTATAGAATCCAAACTGTTGTTGGGTGCCATTTAGTTGGATCCGACTCATAGCAACCCTCATAGGGTTTTCAATGGCTCATTGTTTCGGGATTGTTTTAGGAGTGGATTGCCAAGTCCTTCTCTCATTTTCGCAGTGCTCCAGGGTCCTCAGAGAGTGCAGAGCAGCACTCTACCAACTGAGCCAAACCCCAGCCCCAGAACCCAAACTAGGAATTAGAAAAGCAAAAATAAAACAACAAAAAACAAAACAAAAACAAAATAAATACCCCCAAAACACACAAACACAGTCATGATTCATAAATACTTCCAGGGGGTATTTTTCAATAATAAACAAAGAAACACTCAAGTTGTATGTACATACCCAAAGAAAATATAACAGACTCATTGTAGATGTACTTATATGCTAGGTTTCATATGAGTTGTATCATTCTACACATGTATGGAAATGCACAGAATGTGTGGATTAGTCACAGTTTTACATTATCTATGCCAAGCATGCTCTCCATTATTATTACTGAATGCCTCATTTATTCATTTACATATTTATTTACCTCTCATCTCTATCATATATTTGTTGAACATCTCTTATACGCTACATCTTATGCCAGGACCTAAAAATGTGCCAGATCCTGTCTTCCAGCTGCTTAAATTGAAACTAATTTACAACAGGATGTTGTTGTTGTTAGGTGCCTTCTAATCAGTGTCTGACTCATAGTGACCCTATGTACAACAGATGAAGCAATATTGTCAGTGCTTCTGTGCTGTTCATAGGGTTTTTGATGGTTGATTGTTTTTGGGAGTGGGTTGCCAGGTCCTTCTCCCAGCCTGCAGCACCTGGTGTTGCCAGGTGGTTTCCCATCCAAGTACTAACCAGACCGGACCCTGCTTAGCTTCCGAGATACAATGAGATTGGATGCCACAGTGGGATGGCTGCAGGCTTACAACAGGGTACATATTTATAAAAGAGGTAATCAGCAAAGAAGATAAAACCAGAGGAGAGGCAGAAGTAGGTCTATTTGAAGGGTTTTGGACGATCTCATAGAGACCAAATGGGTTGGTCTTTGAAGGAGAAACACTTTGTCAATACACAGGTCAGGGAAGAACATTCTGGAAGGAGTAATAGAATGTGCAGTGGGATATTGATATGGATGTACACAGCCTAAGTGGGAAGATGTAAATATTCCAATGTGTATGAAAAGCATGTGTTTAAAATTTTAGATGCTTGTTTTCAGAGAAGCATTGGAAGTCAGTTTGGAAGACAAAGATATTTGCAGAAATTTGTGGAAACTAGCAGAGCCCCCCAAATTTCAGAAGAACACTGGTGAAACATAACAAATACATCATGGACTCAGAGAAGAGGGAATTGATGTGTTACATGCTTCAGAAGGATGAATTTAAAAAAAAACGTTGCCAGTAATTTGTGGGCAGTTTTAAGTGATTCCTCAATTTCCTTTCTTTGTTTCTTATTCACTCATTTTCTCTTTTAGTCCCACTTTTCCTGGAGAATGCAGCATGCAATAGATTTATTTGTTTGTTTGTTTGTTGCTGTGGTACTAGGGGGCTGAACCCAAGATGATGCACATACTTTTGTGAGCACTCTACCACTGGCCTGTACCCTCAACTCCTTTCCTTTTTATTTTTTTATCTTGAGACAGGGTCTCACTAAGTTACGAAGGCTGCCTCTGGCCTCGAACCTGTGATCCTCTTGCCTCCTCCTCCTGATTTCCTCGGATTACAGGCATGAGCCCTTGCACTGGGCTTAAATGAATGTAAACTTTAAAATGTCAGAGAGAAAGAAATTTTATTGTGAGGGTAAGGGGTGGGCTGCCAGATACAGCTAGAGAGCTGGTAAGAGGGAGGGTAACAATGTGATGGGAAGTGCCAGCTCCCAGATTCCTCCAGCTTCTTGGAGTCCTAGAGGTCCTTTGGTGCAGAATTAACAGCATCTCACACACAGATGCCTTCAGCTGCAGAATGGGAACTCCTGTGGCTGGTTCCACTTGGCACCCAGGGTCTCACCACAAGTTGGCTGAGGTTCTGTCACACACAGAGAAGGATGTGTCTGTGAGCATGACCTTCTCCAAAGCCATGGTCTCCCAGCGGGAGGTGGTGACTCAGGGTGGGGATTATGTGGGAGCGCTGGAGTCCCCAGGAGGGAACACCTTGAAAGGGACTGAGGTTGGGTCTGTGTTCACACCCCACCCTTGGCTACCGTGGCTACTGTGCTAAACCTCAGAAGCCTGGAAATGTTTGTTACAACAGAAGACCTCCCGGGAATGCACCAGCCTCCCATCCCTCCCTTGCCTGGATGCCCGGTCCCTGACGTTTAGGTTCTGAATCTTCTTTATGGGGTCTCAAATTCTGGCCTAAGTTATGCCAGAGTGAAAGGGAGAATATAAAGATAAAGATAATCTTTCATCAATGTATACAGAGCCAGCTAAATTTCTTATAACCTATTAAGTTACAAAGCCTGCAGCCGTAGCACTGTAGTGTCAGGTTCTGTCAGATCTAGGAGGCTAAGCAGGGTTGGGCCTAGTTAATACTTGGATGGGCCAGGCGTGGTGGGTGGCTCACGCCTGTAATCCCAGCAGCTCGGGAGGTGGAGGCAGGAGGATTGCAAGTTTGAGACCAGAGGCAGTCTGAGTAACTTAGTGAGACCCTGTCTCAAAAAGTAAAAAAATGGGCTGAGGGTGCAGCTCAGTGGTCCTGCACTCGCAGAGCATGCAAGTGCGAGGCCCTGGGTTCAACCTCCAGTACCACAACAAAACAAAACAAAACAAAACAAAACAAAACAAAAAAAACCTTGGATGGGAAACCACCTGGGAAAAAATACTTGGATGGGAGACTGCCTGGGAACACCACATGCTATAGGCTTGGGAGAAGGACCTGGAAACCCACTCCCCCCAAACAATCAGCCATTGAAAACTCTATGAATAGCAGAGAAGCACTGACAATACTGTCTCACCTGTTGTACCTAATGTCACCAAGTCAGGCACCAATTTGATGGCACCTAACAACAGCAACACGAATTAAGGTACAAATAAAAATATTATAAGAGAAAGGTCAGTTATTTGTGTTGTTTTGTGTCTTGTTTGTGTATCCCAATAGCCTCACTGCCTTCCAGTTGTCGCCTTTTGCACGGGAAGAGGGACAGCTATTACATCAAGGACAGAGCTATGTGTGTCTCTGGGCAACCTCTACAAGAGCACATTGGCCGTGCGTGTTGGTTCCTATGGGCACATGGCCCCTGTGCTGGGATGAGACCAGGGTCCAATAAAGGGCAGGAGCACAGCTAGCAGGAGAGGGACCCTGTGCTCTTAGGGCTCATGTTCCCATGCTTCACTGACCTTTTCTAATCAAGGACATGCCATGTGACTTAATTTTCTATTTCTTTTCTTCCTCTTCCTTGCTACTTCTACTGATTGCCATCTTGTAACTTACCTTCTTTGACTTCCTTCTCTTCTCTTTTTTCCTGCTTTGTTTCATCCACCCATTGGTAAACACTGAAAGAGGCAAGATGAATGGAATGGTACTTTGATTTCTGTTGTTTGCTAGTATGAGGGTTTTTAAAAGAACACATGAATGAGAGAGAATGTGTGTGTGTGTGTGTGTGTGTGTGTGTGTGTGTGTGTGTGTAATAAATAAAAGCATAAGTGCTCTTGAGGGGATTTTTTAGGTGGCAAACAAAATATACTATTAGCAGAAAAACCCCAAAGGACCTAACAGTTGAAAGTCTTGCCTTCCAGAGGTGCCCATGGAATTGGTGTTGGGGAATGGTATTTCACGTTATTTCTCTTTACTTACAAAGCCTGGCAAAGTCTACCTAAGAATTCGACCGTAGCACAAAGTAAAATCATCTCTGTGTCCTAGAGCAACTTTAACGAGGTTTCAGACAGCTAAGGTGGACCAGGGCTGGGATTTGGCTCAGTGGGTAGACCACTGCGCTGCAGTCTCTGAGGTCCTGAGGTCCTGAGTTCAATTCCCAGCACCGCAAAAAATGGGAGAAGGGCCTGGCAATCCACTCCCAAGGCAATCCCGAAACAATCAGCCATTGAAAACCCTATGAGGGTCACTATGAGTCGGATACCGACTCGACGGCACCTAACAACAACAACAACAAGGTGGACCAGATGCCTTTGAAGGACAGAGTCAAGGGATGTACTATTATACATAAGAAGTGAAAAGCCAGCCATGAGGAGGAGGAATTGGGAGGCTAGCCATGAAAGAAGGAAGTCATAAACAGGGCAGTGGGCTGAGGCTCAAGACAAAGAGACTGCCAGTAAGAAACCTCATGGTGCAGGCTCAGTTAATAGAATCTGAATGCATGGATGGGCTCCATTGGTTGCTCTGACTCCATGCAATGCACCTACCTGTTTCATTGTTTAATTTCAAACTTGTTTGACTTCGGACTTCCTTATGCTTTGATTTTACAGAACTATTTCAGGATGGTGGTGTGCAGGGAAATTTGAAGCAAGGGGGCTTTGGTTCAATGTTTATACTGGGCAGGGATGAGGGAACTCGTACCTGGGACATAGAAAGGGAACATTCTACAAGAGCAGGAACCTAGAGTAAGAGTGACCATGAGAAGCTCACGTACCTTTGGAAAGCTCACTGTGTTTTAGGCAAGAAGTCCTTGCCCCTGTCATATGATAAAAGATCATGGTAATTTATGTACATATTCATAGAGAAATCCTCTTCACAAAGCTGAAGGATTTGGGAGATCAGAGAGTCAAAGGCATGAGTTCCTCTTTCTTAAACTCCCTGCTGCCCTTTGGTAGGCCTACTTGATATTCCTGGAAAGTCGTCTTATCGGTTGTCAGATAAATTAATTTCTGCTACTGCTCATCCAGAAATGCTGCTCTACATGTTGTTGCTGATTGGAGAGGCAGCTCCACTGGACATGAAAGACCAGTCACAGAGGCTGCACCTGAGGACTTCTGATTCAGGGATGTATTTGCCTGCGTGGATCATTTGCTCGGTCCCTGACACATCAGTAAGGTGCATCTCCTTTGATTGGATTTCCAGTGCAGTTCTGGAAGCTTTAGAGTCCATACCTTCCTGTACACCTTAAAGCCCCCAAGAGAAATCTGGTTAAATCTAGCCATTTCCAATGGCTAGATTGTCAAATAAGACACAAGAGGTTAAAGTGTGTAGATCTCCTCATACTGCTTTCCCCCACCACACAAACAGAGTGAATGAGAATTTGGCACAGATAAGCCTCTTCCAGATCCCTCCAACCCTTCCCAGGTTTCTAACCTGACCTAGGCCTGAATCTCACGGGTGGGTGAGGTTTTGTGTTTGCTCCATTGACCTGACATGAGAAGCAAAATGCTATATATCTTTGTCTTCACTCTGTCTTGCTGTTAACTGCATCCTTCTTTCAATTCTTCTTACAAGCGACTCCTATGTCTGCACCCTTCCAGATGGAAAAGCAAAGAGAAAACAACAGAATTGTTCTGTTTATCACGGCCTTCTCGGGAACAGGGGTGAGCTGAGCTGTGGATAATGTCCTGACTGGATAAGAAAGCCCAAAACATATGGAGTATATGGAGAATAGGGTATAAGTAATAAAAATAAAAATAAAATAAATAAAATAAATTGGGAATGCCAGTTTCTGGTAATGATTTGTTTTCACAGTAACTGAGAACCGCCATAAACCTGCGATTAATCACACATTTATGGTGAAGGTAAGCTGGGAGAATTAGGAGGCTCCTTGGGACTCCGATTATTAGTGCAGCTGCTTTTCATTGATGAGATCTGAGTTCAAATCTCAACCGATGTTACAAATGAAAATGTCGTTTTGAAAGTTAATTAGCCCCATGTAATAAATACTGGCTACTTGATTGATGTCCCTAAAAATTCACTACTGCGATATGTGGATATATATGCATATAGGCTGGTAGGAGAGTCAAGCCAGTCAAAAAGTCAGACGTTATTTAAAAAATTTACTCTGCTTAATAGTCGAACCACCTGCAAGTAAATAGAATTTATTAAAAGAAGGTGAGGCTTCTGGTGGCAACAGCATGTGAAAGAATGTCTGAACATATGAAGAACTGTCGAGTTTTAGAACTAGAAAAAAATCCTTAAAAGCCATCAAATTGAATCCTTATTTTTATAGAAGACGGAATAAAAACTTGGGAGGTTAAGTGACTTGCTTAGGTCACACAATTAACTAGTGGGGAAGCAGATGTCCTGGCAATTATACATGTTCTCTGAATGAGTCCTGTGGGTTCTTAGCACGGGTCTGCTCTCACCACGCTGTTTCTTAGCCTCTCCCCACGGTTCATCCACATGGCATTCTCTTTGGTGGCTTCTATGCTTCACAACATTCTGCCTTTGATTAGTAATACAAACTCAAGCTTGATATCCCAACACTTTATTTTGAACTGAGGGGTTCAGTCCAGAGCTTCACACTTGCTAGGCAAGTGCCCTACTGCTGAGACAGGGTGTCCCTATATTGCACAGGCTGCCTCTGTCCTCAAACTCATGATCCTCCTGCCTCATCCTCCAGAGTCACTGAGGTTATAGGTGTATGCCACATCACTGAGCTCGACACATTTTTAAATGAAGATTTCCCATCGGCATTGTCTTTTTTGCTGCTAGGAACATCAGCCGTGCTCACAGACATGCTGAAATGGAATTCAGACCTCCATGGGAGAATTAGGGGCTGGTTTGTAAACTGGACTAAAATTAGAGAAGGGTGAGATAATTCTGTTTAGTTAGGGAACAGACAGCTATTCCACCTAAATCAATATTCTGTAATGATTTTTGTCTGGGCCAGGGAGAGACTAGTCAAACATGGAGAAGTCCTAGGTCATTCTGTTTACATGTTTACAGTTTAAGATACTCTTCACCTTGAAAGATTGCCTTTTATGTGACATTTCATTTGGTGTCAATATGGCTTTGCTAAGACTCTTAAAGCTGAGGTTTCAGAAAGAAAAGAGATAAGTTATAAAGGAAGCCTCTGTCGCCTAGAGAATACATTTATCATTGTGAATGGAATGTTGGTAGAAATATGGATGTTCATGGCTACATTAGTCAGGAATATCTAGCGGACAGGAACCACTAGAGTGTATGTATAATTCTACAGGAACTATATTATATTGGCTTACACAATCAAAAGCTGGATAATTCCACAATGGCTGTGAGCAATCTGGAGAGCTGGCAAAACCAGCAGATTCTCAGCCCAAGAAGCTGAAACCCTCAGAACAAGAGAGACCTCCACTGCTGCCTTCAACCCCAAGTCTAAAAGCCCCCTAGAGAGTTGCTGGTGTGAATCTGCCTTTAAAGGTTAAAGCTGGAGTCTAAGGTCTGCAAGCAATGGAGGCAGCAAAAAACACAGCTAAAGAAGAATGGAGCTTGCACACATGGGCAGGCTTCTTCCTCTGGTTTTTTGTTCTGTCTGGGGCCCCAGCGTATTGGACTATACTACCCACATTCAGGTGGAGCTTTTCCCCTTAGTTCAATGACCTACAAGCTCATCTTCTCCAAAACCATCCTCACAGAGGCACCCAGAAGTGAGCTTTACAGTTTTTTAGGCATCTCTTAATCCAGTCAAGTTGGCATCCAAGATTAACCATCACAATGGCCACACATGTGAAGTCTTAGAGGGAATGAGGAACTTGTTATTGGACACTGATAGAAAGGTCTTCTGGTTATAAAATGGCAACGAGCATGGCTAAATTGTGTTTGTATTTTGTGGAGGGTAGAACAGGCAATGGGGAATTTGGTATCGAGCCGAGGATATTTCTAAGCAAAGTGTTCACAAAGAGGTTTGGTTTCTCTTTACCACTTAGAGCAAAATGTAAAAAGGAAGAGAAGAAATTGAAGGAATTATTAGGCAGAAAGGAATCACAACTTGAAACTTTGAAAAACTCTCAGGTTATCCATGTTAAAAAAAAGTAGTGAAGTGTGTTCTGAAGAGAATACTAAGGGTGTGGCTATCCAACCATTTGCTGAGGGTGTTAGTATGGGTATGAACCACAGGTACAATCAGTCATTTCTGCAGTAGGCAGGAAGAGAGATGGGATTATCCCAGCAGCTGTTGCTGTTGCTGTTGTTAGATGCCATTGAGTGGGGTCCAATGCATAGTGACCCTATGTACAACAGAACAAAACACTCCACGATGCTGTGTCAGGCACAGAATTATTTTTATGTTTAAGTCCATTGTTGCAGATATTGTGTCAATCCATCTAGTTGAAAGTCTTCCTTTTTTCATTGACCTGCCACTCTCCCAAACATGATGTCCTTCTCCAGGGATTGCTCCCTCCTGACATCATGTCCAAAATATGTAAGATCCAGTCTCCCATCCTTGCTTCCAAGGAGCACTCTGGTTGTATTTCTTCCAGGACAGATCTGTTGGCTCTTTTGGCAGTCCATGGTATATTTAAGCAGAGACCTCCCATTTGAACTAGAGGAGAAGGATTGTGGGACAGAATGAAGGGAGGCTATTGGATTTCTGGTATTCTTTGGGAGAGAGCAGAGAGCCACATGGCTTCAAACCCTTGCTGTCCTTCAAGAAAAGGGAAGAGTGACTCTGAACACAGTTCAGAGACTGTCCTGGCTCTCACTGCCCCTGCAGTCCGGGAGGTAGGGCTAACACTGGTAGCTGGTTTCTCTTTGTTTTAGAGGGTGAATCTTTCTTTGTGGATTCATCCATCCAGGTAGCCACTGCAGAGAGCTGCAGGAAATGGGACTTCCTGCAGAGTCAAAGCAGGTGGCTGTCCCACACAGCAATGGCCACGAATTACAGATTCTACCTCCCACATGTCTTTTATTCCCTTCATTTACCTCCGTTTTATTGTTCTACTCAAAACCTTGGGCTGCTTCTTAATGTTTTCAGGATACAATCTCAGGTTGCCCATAGAACCTGTGTTCTTCATTGCTCTGGCCTTTTCCTCCCTTTCTAATGGAGTTTTTAGGCCAATTTCCTCCTCAGTTTCCAAACTCTACCTGCTTTCAATTTGTCTAAAGTGCTTAGCTCTTCCATGCCTCCAACCCTTTACTTATGTGTTTCCTTTGATCTAGAATATTCCCATCTCATTATGGATTTAAATAAGCCCTACATAGTCTTTGGATCAAGTGATCCCCAACCCTCCAGACTCACATGCTCTGATGGCACCTGTGCTTCCACTAGGATGGCAGAGATCTGCCCGAGTTTTCCCTGTGCTGATCACAATATCAGAACCACAGTGATACAAAACAATGTTTGTTGAATAAAGGTGTGTCGAGTCAGGTGGGACTCATAGTGACCCTCATAGGGTTTTCAATGGCTGATTGTTTTGGGATTGCATCAGGAGTGGATTGCCATCTCCTTTTCCCATTTTTGTGGTGCTGGGAATCAAACCCAGGATCTCAGAGAATGCAGAGAAGTGTTCTACCAACTGAGCTAAATCCCAGCCCACTGTAATGCATATAGTAAATAAATTACTGAATGCCTCTAAAAACCAACAGGGTATATTTTTTAGTGTCTTGGTAAATAAATTGAAAAGACAGAAAACTAGGTAAAAAAATCCACAGATTCCCAATGACATCACTTTTCCTCCTCATTTTTTAGTTGCTTTCTAAAAACATTAGTGCAATATAGATAGAAGGACTATTAATTTTGGACATTTATTTAAAACCCTCATTCTCCCCAAATCTTTGATTATTTGAAGTGTTTAGTCATGAGTCATTTTTAGGTAGTTAATAAGATCACCCAGGAATAGTCATACTATTTTTTTCCTCCTTTTAAATAGTTGTGTCTTGTATTTGACTTCACAACAACCAGTATGATAAATAGTAGTGGCCTCCTTTCCTTGTATCCAACTTACATGGACATTCTTCTAGCCAATATTACTGATGTTAGTTACTGGTTTGGGGTAGATATCATTTTTCCAGTTAAAAATCTATCCACTTCCAAATTCTTAAAAATAAAAGTCAAGATAGAATGTTGAGTATTGTCAAGTAATCTTCTAGATTTCTTTCAAGACTTCTTTTACAAATAACTTAACCTTAAACCATCTTTGTATTTTGGAATAAACCCTTACTACCAAGCTATACATTGTAAATCAGTTAGAGTCATGTTCAACTGCATATATTTTTATAGCTTAAGTTTTCTTTTGGGGAGCAATTCTATATCCCTACAGAAAATCTTGGAGAGAAAGTATGAATTTACCATAAAGGCAAATCATTCACCTCAATTCATTTCTTGCTAGAACAATTCTGTTACAGTGAACTTAAAGAGATTGCTCAGATTTTGTATTTGTATTAAAATTATTTCAATGAAAAATTTAAAAAAATTTAAGTGTTTTCAGTTCCAACACATAGTTGTTGTGGGATGCTGCCAGGTTGTGTCTGACACATAGTAACCCTCACAGAATTTTCAATTGCTGATTGTTTTGGGATTGCTTCCGGATTGGATTGCCATGTTCTTCTTCCATTTTTTGGTGGTGCTGGGGATTGAACCTGGGTCCTCAGAGAGTGTAGAGTAGCACTCTACCAACTGAGCTAAAACCCAGCCCTCATACTGGGAACTAATTACCCTCCAGTATCCATGCTAGTATCCATTTTCACGTATAATATCTAATTCAAATTTTGCATGCAGTGTTTAGCTGTGAAGAGGTAGGCAAAATCACCTCCCTCTGTTTTGTGTGCTGGAAACTTGACATGAGAGGTGTTTTTATATCCTGTGGTGCTCCTAACAACAATACTCCCTTGCAAGATACGCTAAGTCATTTCCAGAGTAGCAATGACAACTGAACAATCACAAAACTTTGCGACTTGAAAGAAAGAAGTCCATGTGTAAAAGACACTAGGCTGTGGATTCAAATGGAAATTCAAAGCAAACCCGCAGTACTTGAAACTGTATATTTCCACATTATAAATGCTCTCTAATACCAGGCAAATTGTCTAGATCGCTTGTCTCCCATATTTGAATTCCTGATCAGGCACATTTCCTGAGTAATTGCTTTCTACTCAGTTTACTCCCATAGCGGCAAATGTCATTAGGGCCATTCTGACCAATCTCACATACATCTCAAATCTACCCAATCCCTCCCTCCCTGGTGCCACTGCATTAGTTCAGGCCAGCATCATTTTTCCCGTGGATTACTGTAATTGCCTCTATTGGGTCTCAACTGCCTGAAGCCTCGTTCCTTTCCCTCACCCCTTACAATTCATTTTCTACATTGCTTGAATAATCTTTCTTAAATGCATGCCTGAGCATGTCATTCCCTGCTTAAAATCCTTCAATTAGGCTCAATTGCATTCATAATACAATCCAAACTCTGTAGCAACAGTCATTTTAAATCCTTTCTGGAATAAGCTGGGGATGTATATACAAATATGGATGCCTGCTTATATGAACAGCTTAGTATGCATTTCCTTATAAGGGAAGCCCATTGTAAGCTGGTCTCCTAGCCTGTTGCCTTCCCCTTCACCTCTTCACCTCTCACCCCTCCCACACTCCAGGCCCCCTCGTCTGCACTCAGCCATGTGTGTCTTTGGGTTGGATAGACCATGCAGCTCTCCCTCCTCCAGATCTGCCTGACTCCACTCCCCTGAGCCTCAACTCAGAAATAGACTGCACTGCAGAGCTTTCCCTAGAAGTGAGTTTGGATCTCTTCTAGATTTGCCCAGCTTTCTGAGCCTCTGTTTCTCAAGTGCTAATCCCATTTGTTAGTGGTGGTCATTGCTCCTCTTCGTTCATCAGTCATTATACTGTGAATTTATTGGGAGCTAGTAAAGCATTTCGCCTGCAGCCATAGCCCTGTAGCATCTGATCCCGTCAGATCTCAGAAGGTAAGCAGGGTCGGGCCTGGTTAGTACTTGGATGGGAGACCGCCTGGGAACACCAAGTGCTGTAGGCTTGGGAGATGGACTCAGCAACCCACTCCCCCCAAAAATCAATCCGCCATTGAAAACCCTATGAACAGCAGAGAAGCACTGACAATAGTGTTTCGCCTGTTGTACTCAGGCTTGCTATGAGTCGGATACCGACTGGATGGCACCTAACAACAATAAAAACAGTAAAACATCAAGCAATTACTAGGGACCCCAATTCAGATGTATAGTTGTCTTATTTATTTGTTTTTGAAATGCCATATTGTTTTTTTCCAGCCTGCGGCTCTCCTGCAATAAATCATACATTGTTTTTCATAGTCTCTTGACTGTGTGGTCCAACCCAGACTTCCCTTCCAGAGGCACTTTCTCTAAACACTTGGGCTGGTGGTCACCCAGCATCTGCCCAATGCCATGGCCTAAAGCTCTTCATCTTGCCCTTCCTAGAGGGACTGCGATGACTTTTCACAGGTTCTACCCACTCATTTGCTGACTGTAATTTGGGGAGGGGTCATTTAGGGATTTTGCTCCTCTGCAAGTGTTAGCCACAGACTTTTCCCTAGGTCAGGTGGTTTGCAAAATTGTAAAATAGGTAAAAGAGGATGTGGGTAATGGTTTATTTCTCCTATCAGTTTTCTTGATATGCTTTACCTCCACCCAGGATCCTCACTGCTATGAGCTGCCCCAATTTCTTTATCCTCACTTAGATTCCTTCCATTTGGTTGGTGCAAAGGGTTTACATTTTCACTTTCTAATATAAAAATTGTCTGGACCTTTGTTCCCTTGGAAACATTTAGAATAAAGACAATTCTATCCTCTTCATTGATGTCTAATAATGAATTAATTATCTATCTATGACCTCTTTGCATGTGTTTTGATTTCTCTATTTTAACCCTCCCAAAACTTCTAAATACGGAGTTTGGGACATCCAAAATGGCTTATGGGGAATTACAGGTGTTGGGACCAAGAAATTTTATGTCTCAGCATCCTCATTAAACACATCATCTGAGTTTCCATTTATTCTCCTTAGGCATCAATTTGCTACACAGCATTGATTAGTTACACAGAAGAAACAACTCACACTAGACCATCTCATAGGGTAAGCTGAGGTCTGATCTAGGTAGGATGCCACAGGTGAGGGAGGTAATCTGGAAGGGGAAGTATGGCAGCAGAGACACACAGAGAGGTGGGTAGATGCCTCCTGGTTGTCAGGGAATCCTCCTGCAGCATTACCAGCCACCAGTGGTAATGACTTGCAAAGAGAAAGGGTGCCATATACTATCAGGAAGATATTAAAGGTCTCTGAAGAATTTTGGGGAAATCAGTTGATTCAAAAGGTGCTGTGATTAGGATGTGTCTCCCCAAAGTTCACATGCTGAAAACTTAATCCTCAATTTTATGTTAATGGTATTTGGAAGCAGAGCCTTTGGGAGGTAATCAGGATTAAATGAAGTCATGAGTGTGGGGCCCTCATGATGGCATTGGTGGCTCTGTCAGAAAAAGAGATCTGAGCTATCAGACTTGCTCTGCCTTGCCATGGGATGCCCTTACCATGTTATGATGCAGCAAGAAGGCCCTCACCAGATGCCAGTGCCTGCTCTTGAACTTCCAAGCCTCCAGACTTGCGAGCGGTGTAAACCTTTATTCTTTTATCAATTTCCCAGTCTAGAACATTATTATAGCAACAGAGAATAAAGACAGATGTTAAGACTCATCCTCAAGCACGGTTTTTCAATTTCCCTCTTATCTGATGTTTTACAGGTTGCTCCTCTCTTCTCAAGACCTCTCCACTGTTGCTAGCTGTGATGTGATTTTCCACACTGAGGCAGGCTCTGGCAGAGCTTCTCCTCCCTGTCTTATGACTGCCAAGACCCTAAGGGCTCAACTGGATCCTATTGTCTCTTGTTCCTGGAATGATTAAGGGAAGGGCACCACACAATCCTCTGGCTGAGTTGGAACAGCAGCCTCATTCCTGGGCCTTTGTTTCAGCTTGAAATATACCACAAATTAATTGAGTTGATGAAAGTAATTAAGATAGACACTTGGATTGTATCCTCTTCCTCTGAAAATATTCCTTAAGTTGCCAGATCTAAGCTTGTATTAAAATGTCAATGATTCATGACTTTTAAAAGAAAAAAAATTTTTTTGAATGGAATTCAGAACTAAAAAAAAATGCTTAGACTGATTAGCACAAATGCTGTAGCCTCACACACAATGCATTATAATAGCACATCACTTAGAATAACATATGACTAAAGGAATCCACCACCAAACTTTCTACAGATACCTACTGCTAGAGTGACAATGATTTTTTGGCCTCCGAATGGTTTTGTAGCAGAAATATTCACTGAGTGGTTTAAAGTTGAGAAAGGTGTGCGTCAGGGCTGTATACTTTCACCCTATCTCTTCAATTTATACGCTGAGCAAATAATCCAAGAAGCTGGACTTTATGAGGAAGAACACGGCATCAAGATTGGAGGAAGACTCATTAACAACCTGCGTTATGCAGATGACACCACTTTGCTTGCTGAAAATGAAGAGGAT